>JASKGO010004058.1:0-33997 GCA_030556065.1 Holobus sp. GC000080
CTAACTAAATAAATTGAAATAATATTATATTTTGCTCTTATTATATTATTTAAACAAAATTAAATAATTAAAAGCCCTATATAAAATCAGAAATGTAGTACAAATAAATTATTCCTTTAAGACCTAAAAGACAATTTAATTATAAATAATTAGGTGATAATAATTTAAGAATCGACCAATTATTTTAGGTTTTATAAAGAAATTTGTAGAAGTGTTTTTTGTGTCTGAGCGTCCCATTTAAAATACATGGGGACCCGGCGACTTCAACGTTGCGTCAAGCGAGCAACCGACCAAATTCAAAAACTTTAATAACTTTTGAACTAATTAACATATTGCAACAATTTTGGTGTCATTTTAAAGACAATTTTATTCGCTATTTAAATAGTAAATATTTGTTAATTATTTACATTCTGTTATCATAAATAAGTAAAATTTAAAAATGTAATTCTTTTTATAAAGTCAAAGATAGCTTAGAATAGGAAAATTGTTTAAAATAATTAAAGAGAGTTTAATTATCTATGATTCAATGAAAAAAATATCAAAATCCGTCGATTAGTTTAGTTGTAAACAAATTTGTAAAAGTACTTTTAGTGTTTGAAATTTATTTAAAGCATTGAGACCCGGCGACTTTAACTTTAGATCAAGCAACCAATCTACAATCCAGAGAAATTTTAATTACTTTTGAAATAATTAAGATATTTGAACAACTGTTATGTTATTTTAAAGATAATTTATTCCTCTACTAGTATTTATAATAACAAAATTTCCCAACAGGAAAATAAATAGTTAGAGATGAATGAAATAAAATAGAAAACGAAGAAACTAGGTGGAAAATAAGCGGCAAAATTAAATTCAGCATACTAAGCATGAAACAGAGAACGTCATTACGGTCGGTATCCTTAAAGAAATTGCTCACTTGTATACTCTTTAATAGTACACTAATGAAATACGCGATCGGCAATTGCAACCTGCAATTATCGATTAGGAATAAATTACACGTCCAGTAAGTATTTACTACGCACAATTAAATGTTTTAACGCCAAATTTGAATAAATGCAACGTTAAAACATAATAAATTTTATGATTATTTTCGATTCGAATACATTTAAGCGAAATATTTATTTGATGTATAAAACAAAATATGAATAAAAAATAAGTAAGAAAAAGAAAAGAGAAGATGAAAAGTAAATTAAAATGCATTTATGTGCATAAATAAAGGCTTGGAAAAGGTACCTCTCTGGGCTTCTAATTGGCTCCTACTGGAATGTTCTAGTCACTTAAATCAATAATAAGGCAAATGTTACAATTATTGATAACAAACGTCTTCTCGTGTAATAATTTTCGCGCGGGCGCCGCTCAATTTACATAACGAGTTTCCATTCTCATCTATTATACAACTAAGTAAATCCTCTATTGCTTATTTAAACTCTTCTTTTTATTTTTATTTCTTTTATTTTTCTTTAGTTTTCTTATTTTTGAATTGGTTTTTTAATGCCTGCTTTTTGCAGTCATTCATCGTTTCCTTTTATGAGACAAATAAAAATTTAATATGGTCATTGAGAGAATGAAAATTTCGTAAATTTGTTTGCTATGTTGCTTTAATTAAAATTTAAATAATTGATTAAAATTAAATTAAACTTGGTTAATGATAAGTTATAATTTATCAATTTATTTGCGAAATTATTATTGAAGAAGTAATTAATGTAGTATCGATATCCTGCAGGCATGTCACGAAAACCATAAAATATTTAATTTATTCACATTAAATTCCGTGATAAAATATTCTCAACAAAGAATTTTCCAATAACATAAAATCAAAACAAAATTAATAGACTATTTTATTAGTGTTGTTGTGGAAATCATGGTTTGTATTTTTGCAACCAACTTTTGCACGTAATTTTTATGTAAGTTTAATTTAATTTAAGCTTGTATTGTAAATATCATTATAATTAAGGAGGATTTGATTTTTTTTTTCAATTAGTTTAATTCTCAATTCGATTTATATTATTTTTATGAGAAAAATAATATTTCATTTAATATAAAAGCAATAATAAGGAACAAAAATTTAGTCACTTTTTCGACTTAATGTCTTTCTAAATCCATCTATCAACCCTTCATCGGTGGTCCATCACTTATGAATCATGTCCGAATTCCATTTAATCGTTTTTCTCTTTATTTTTTGTTCTTTTCTTAAGAAAGGACTAAGAAACTGAATTGACTTGAAACTAATTAGGGTTATTTAAAAAAAAACTTTAAAAAAAGTGTTGAAAGTCGATTATTTCCCAAGTCAAAAAAGTTTAGGATATAAATTTAATTAGAAAAATGAAAAAAAACAAAATAACTTTTGAACTAAATTAAGGAAGTAAATAATTTTAGTGTCATTTTAAAATAAAATTGGTTCTCTAACTAAATTAGTAATAAAATTATATCGTGTTATTAAAACAAAAATAAATAATAAATAAAACCATTCACAAAACTTTCAATAACTTTTTAATTAATTTTGATATTAGCAAAATTTTAATGTAATTTTCAAAATTAATAAATCTGTTCTTTAATTATATTTATTAACATTTTTTAGCGTTTTTATCAAAACAAATAAATAAAATATAAAAATAAAATGCCCTTTATAATATCAGAAATATTAAAAAAATAAAGTATATACAAAATAATTAAAGGGAATTTGATTAGTAATAATTTAGTGAAAAAATTATTGAAATCGGATTATTAGTTTTAATTTTATTAGTAAATTTGTAAAAGTATTTTTTGTCTCGGATCGTACCATTTAAAATACATGGAGTACTGCGTTAGTCAAATGAGAAAGATAAGTCAAGCGACAAACTCGGAAAACATAAAAACTTTAATAACTTTTGAACTAATTAACACATTGCAACCATTTTGGTATCATTTTAAAGATAAATTATCCAACTAACTAAATAAATTGAAATAATATTATATTTTGCTATTATTATATAATTTAAATAAAATTAAATAATTAAAAACCTTATATAAAATCAGAAATGTAGTACAATTAAATTATTGTTTAAAAATATAAAAGACAATTTAATTATAAATAATTAGGTGAAAAGAATTTAAAAATCGGTCAATTATTTTAGGTTTTATAAAGAAATTTGTGGAAGTGCTTTTAGTGTCGGAGCGTCCCATTTAAAATACATGGGGACCCGGCGACTTCAACATTGCGTCCAGCGAGCAACCGACCAATTACAAAATCTTAAATAACTTTTGAACTAATTAACATATTGCAATAATTTTGGGATCGTTTTAAAGATAATTTTATCCGCTATTTAAATAGTATACATTCGTTATTGATTCATATCCTAAATCATAAAATAAAAAAATTTTTAAAGTTTAATTCTCAGTATAAAATCAGAAAAAGGTTAGCATTAGAAAATTGTTTAAAATAATTAAAGACAGTTTAACTACCTATGATTCAGTGTAAAAATTAACAAAATCCGTCGATTAGTTTAGTTTTTATAAACAAATTTGTAAAAGTACTTTTAATGTTTGAATATCCCATTTAAAACACATGGAGCACTGCGTTAGTCAAACGCTAAAAGTGAGTCAAGCGACTCACAAAAAAATTACACGCTGAAAATCTAAAATGGCAAAAATGTAAAGACTAAGGAAAAAGAATAGGAAAAAGGAAACGAAAAATGGAATAAAACAAGCTGTGTGTGTGTGTGTGTCTGTGCACAGGAATAGAAACAGGCACTTATCCTTTGCGCGTAGTAAATTGATAAGGATAATAAAAGGAAGACGAAGCGGTTTTATTAGTAGGTATTGGCCACGAAATGTATTCGAGACATGCGATTCGAATACTATAACTCCTCCGGTGCATCATACAATGCACTTCTTCTTCGGCTCGGCTCTATTCCACATCTCCATTCATAAACGAACAGACACTTTTTTGCTGCCTTCTTTTTCGCCGACTTAAAACACTCTCTTCAAGCCCTGATTTATAACAAATCATAAGTAAGAGGCGTCTCACTACTACACACATATACCTGCCATATGCAAATACACACCTTAAGCTGCTCGGCTTAGACCACTTCAAGATTCCTTTATGGGACTTTATGCATTAATTTATTATTATTTCGCTAAATCTCGCATTGCGTCTTATTTTCCAGCCAAACGTAATAATAATCTTTTGCTCTTTTGCCAACGTGATTTTACTTATATTATGTTTTTTTTAAATAAAAAATAAATTCTTTTTTAAGTAGTTAATTACAACCATTATAAGCATAATAAAAATAAAATTTAATAAAAACTTAATAAATCACTAATGAAAAAAAAGTGGTAGAAAAAATATAAATTATAGTTTTATAATTCTATAAGTTATTAATTTGTCGGTTAGAAATCGAACGTGAGCAATTAAGCAGATGAAATTGATGGCAAAAATTTGGCCATTAATCAAATAAGCTAAACGGCCCCCCGAAAAAAAAAACAAAAGTAAAAAATAGAAGCGAAATTGCCGAATGCTGCAAGAATCGCAGAAATATTGTATGGTCGGACGATGAAGCGGCAGTGGCAGCGGCAGCAGTTTCGAGAGAAGAGAGCCGAAGAATTAGCAGGTCGATGAACGTCGAAATTGCCCACACTCTTCATTTTTCTTCACAGTTATAATTATTTGCAGTGTTTAGAATGTTATTAGTGGCCAGAGCATCGTATGGTAGTACTGTCTAGTGGTAGTTGTAATGTGCGAAACGTGTAATTTTCTGCTTGCCGACACATTATTTTGGATGCCTATGAACACCGTAATGATATTAACGAATTATCCTGTTGAATATTCATGCCCACTATAAAATACCCATTCTCTCTCATACCTTACCACTATTACTTACACTTCTTGTACAGTTAGCTTCTTCTTTTGTTTACTTATACAGTACTATTAGAACGTACGCAGTTTGCAAGAAAAAAAAATAAAAAATAATACTGGTACCTCTAATGGGCAGCACTTGCTTCTTATAGTATAACAGCAAGAACAATGGTAATTATTTTTTCAATAGCGAATTAAATGTGCGGACATTCAAATGTTTAAAAGCAATTGACAAATTTTATGAAAAATAATGAAAAGAATTAGTGAAACGAAAGGAAATCTGGTGGAAAAAACAGGATGGAGAAATTATGATTACGATAGTTATCAACGGGAGTGATCTAGCATGAAGAGCCGGTCGTTGAAAAAATTGGCGGTCATGGTACAAAGTCAAGGATAACATACACCAAATGAACCCACACAAAATCCTTGCTCGTATAGTATACATTAAATCGCTTCGTTTTTTTTTCTTTTTAGCTTTTTTCCTTGCCATCTCTTTCTGTCGCTCTAGGTTCAGATATGCTTTAGATTTGTTGAATTTTCGCAGAATTTTTATAATTTACTAGCCGTTTAGTAACTGTCTTGCTTTTAAATTGCCTCTTTATTTTAGATAATTTAGATACTTACGTTTTGTCAAGCAGTTTACAAAAATAACAAGCTGTTTAAACTAATTTAAAGTTAGTTTCTTAAAATTATTAAGGCTAAATGTACTGTAAAATAAATAATTCGATTAGTTATTGTGGAATTGCTTTTTTCGATTTGTTTTAAAAGGATTTTGCTGTAAATTTGAATTTTATATGATAATTTGATATTTAATTCTTAAATATTGAAGTAGTTAGTTGATATGGGGAATAATTTTCTGCCCTTTTTTGGTGAATTCTTCTATTCCTGTTAAAGTAATAAAAATTATACTTGAAATGTATTTTGATTAAATTATAAGATGGTTTTTAACATTTAATTTTTTGTTTCAAATATCAGTAGGTTAATTTAAATTTTAAATTAATAAATTTTAAGTGGGAAAAAGTAAGTTAATAAAATTCGATTTTTAATTATATATTAGAAGTAATTTTATTATTGTTTCCATTATTTTCTAAATTATAGTAATTATTACTTACAATGAAAAAAATGTTATAAATAAATAAGTAAAATAGTTAAAAATAATTTCACAGCATATATTTCTTTAAATTCTTATGAATTTACATTTGGTTTGATTTTTTCAAAAAATTTATCACTATTTCTTCGTTGGACAACTGCAAAATTGAGTTTTGGAACGAAACTTGTAATTGAATTTATTAATTCTATCTTTAAATAAATTTAAAAAGTTCAAAACTCTTCTCTAAAAAAAAAAATTAAAATCTTAAATTTCTAAAAACTAGGAAAAATACTAGAGAATTAAGTAAAAGATAAACGCGCATTTTTTTTTAATTTATTTACTTTGAATTATAAAATTTATAATTATAATTTCATTAGATATGCCTATTATTAATTTTAATAATTAATTTTACTAAAAAATAAAAAAAAAAAAAGATTATCAATTACAAAGAATTGATCAAATGAATAAAAAAAAAAGTTAAAATAACTCAATTACCATTCAAAAATTAAAACAACTAGTCAGATGAGATTGAAAACCGGAAATGATTCAGAAATGAAACAGGTCAAATAAATTTAAAAACCGGAAGTAATTCCCAAATTTAATTTTCAGTCAACCAATTTGAATTTCATTTCTATAAAACTTATAAAAATTAATTGAAAAAATAATAACTCAATAAATCTCAATCAAATTAAAATTACAAATTTAAATTGTAATAATTTTTCAGTCATAAAAAATGCATCAAATAAAGAAATAATAAATTACTTCTTCAAAATACAACCACTTTCACGATCGGTAATTATAAACAGCAGTAATTACGATTAAGCAATACCACTAAAAACAACCAATAAACCTGAACTTAATACAAAGCGCTATAAGACGTACGTAATGACAATCAATAAAATTATGTAAAATTAATTACACAAACAATAATTCCTCAGGAGAACTGTACAGTAATCCGGCGAAGAGCCTATTTGCGCGTTTCGCAACGGCGAAACAACAACGAAAAAAAAAAAGAAAAAAATGAAAGGAAGAAACATAACAGCGCAAAAGCAGCAGCAGCCGAAGAAGAAGAAGCAGCAGCAGCAGCAGCAGCAAAACCTTTGTGGCTAATCACGTGGACTAATTAGCTTAATTGCATAAATTCTAAGAGAGATTAAGAATACCTTTAGCCGTGCAGACACACTGAAAGCCATAGGAAATATGTCGATGCCTGTGTGTGTGTGTGTGTGTGTGTGTGTGTGTGTGTGTGTGTGTGTGTGTGTGTGTGTGTGTGTGTGTGTGTGTGTGTACAATAAATAAATACAAGAAGTATATATGGTGTATATACGCGTTTTGAGTGAAAAACGATGGTAACCGAGAGAGTGAAGTGGTTTTGCTCGTTTTTCTCCATCTTCATCATCAAGTAGGACGCAGGAGAGCAACAGCAAGAGCCGCCACAGCCCAGCTACCTTTGCCTTGATCAGTCTCATTGCAAGTCTCTCCTGCGCCGCAACAGCAATTGCGTGTTGTGCGCTCCTCAACTGTCTCTTATCCTGCTGCTGCTGCCGTTACCGCTGCTGCCGTTGCCGCTGCCGCTGCTGCTGCTGCTCTGCTGCCGCTGCCGTTGCTCTCATTGCGTTGCGTTGCGTTGCACTTGTCGTCTCCCGTCACTAGGCAATCCGAAGCCGTTCAGCACGCTGCTTTCGTCGCTGCAGTCCGTCTCCATCATCGATCATCGAATCGATGCGAGTGCGCAATTTTCGTGATACCTGTCGTCGCAGTCGATATCAGTGATTACTTAAGACTCTATATACTGCCAGCAGTATTTGCAAGTGTTTTTAATCGCAAAAGCGCGACAGTGTGCTTCTTCCACCGAGCGACTCCTAGCAATTTCTCCATTCGACTTTTAACGGTGAGTTTAGTTTATTCCAGCTGCTGCTTCATTTTTTATAAATTAATTAGTTACTATTGATGAATCATTGGCTGACATTTTATTGGACATCTGAAACCTAAATGATAACTGTTTCTGCTGAGGGTTTCCATCATTAAAGTTATATTAGACGGTCGTCGTGTTCGTGAAAATTGTGTCTGTGTGTCTCTGGCAATTATCTCGGATGGTCTGCAAAATTGTGTCACCAGTTATAAGTACATTAGGAATGGCGTACTTTTTTTTCTGTTTGTTTTGTTGTTGTTGCTTTGCTTATTATTGTTGCTTTAACTGCGAGCTTTTTTGCTACGTATTATTAAGTGTGGAAGGATGTTTGTGATGAACGCAAAACAGATGTTGCTTTTTTTTCTAATTAATCGGATTGGAGAAAAAGTATTTTTTTTATGTTTTATTGATGTTTTTTTATTGTGGATGATAATTATTTAATGAAAAAGTAATGTTTTTTACTGCTTTATATTCTTTTTATATAGATTTTTAATGGACTGTGGAAATATTAAATTAGTTTTTTTCTTTTTATTATTATAAAAACTATTAACTGTTAATATTTATTACGTTAAGTATATTTTTTAATTCATTTTTCAAGTTTTTAAATTAATTATATTTAAATTTGTTTTTTTTTAAGTGTGAGCATTGAAGAAAAATCCATTTGATTCCATTTTAATTGGAAATTATAAATTGATTCAATTTTAATTGGAAATTATAAAAATGATCAAGCAGAACACTTAATTCCATTGTTAATTTACAAGTTATTAAAAAACTTTCGATTTAAATATTTAATTGCTTTACAAACTAGGAAAATAATGTAATTTTATTAAAAAAATTAAAAAAAAAAAACAAATAGCAAATAAAAACATTTTTATGCAGAGTTAGATTAAAAAAACCAAAAACAAAAAGAGTAGAAAAGAATGAAAAAGCAAAGCAAGTGGCCATCATTAGTTTAAAACCAATAAACGACGTCCATAAGGAAACGCGAAATGCGTTGTTCTCCTTGCGCTGATGCTAATAGAGTAGCTGTAATTAGGTGTCTAATAATGATCGGTGCGGTGCGTCCGGAAGTAAAAAATGCATCGGAAAATAATGCACAGGCACAGATTGCAGACGAGCAGAATGCTATGTACGAGTACATATGTATATTGCCAATTGTGAATGATGGTTAACGTTCGTGCAAATTACTTCTGTTGGATTTAGCAGTTCAACAACCAACAAAGTCCAATGGTTACTACCATTCAGCAACAACGGCATACCTAAGCGCGCCTAATTATGCATCTAAGCTCTGCTATTAGGTTAATAATAAATTTCGCTAAACAATGCCATTAAGTTCGCTTAATTTGCATAAATTCTTTGCTATGGGTCACTAAAATGCACAATGAGGAGCTTTATAGAGCACGCTCTTTAAATGGCAACAACATTTTATTTTCCTTTAGTTTTTGTTTTTTTTGTGAGGAAAATTGCTTAAAATTTTCTTTGGAATTTAAGAAATAGAAAATTGCTTAAAATTTTCTTTGATATTTAAGAAATTAAAAATTGTTGATTATTTACATTTAAATTAAAAATAAATCTGTTGGTTTTAGAGCTTTGAAAATAAATTATTATTTCCATAATTTTCGACATTTCTGTATATTATAATCAGATTATTTTTTTAATTAGTTGACGTAGAATATAAAAAGTAATAGTTAAATAAAAGAGAATACTGTTATTTTTTAATTTAATATAAAATTTCTGCTTATTTCATCAGTTTCCATTTCAGATGGCTCAAATGATTAATTAAATAATACAGATAATTCAATTTTTAAGAACCTGTTAATTTTTTATTTTCGAAAATTTCAACATAATGACTGAGATAACTGTTTTCTAAAAGCGCTATTTCTTGATTAAATTGCTTAAACATAATAAATTATGCAAAATTAGTAATCTTAACAAGTTTTTCATTTTTTTTTTCTAAATTCATTTTTTGTTTTGTAATAATAAAAAAGAAATTAATTAATAAAATTGCAAATATTTAAATTCAAATTTCGACCAGGTGTTTCAATTACATTTCAAACTAACAGACCCAACGAAATTGGTAATTTGTGAATGAAAAAGGTAAAAAGTCAAAGTTGAAGATTTACATAAATTAATTTCCCACATGCCGATGATGGCAATCTTCGCCGTTGTGTTTGCTGTTAATTTAAAAAGTCAAAACTTACTTTACAAGACGCGCAGAAAAATAATTTAATTAATGATAGGACGAATAAGGGATTGGACACGATTTGGCACAATTTTCGCAGAGGAAGTGATAATAAATGAGCGATAAAGTCGTGCCCGATGTCTTTTTCCCGCAGGATTCACGTTCGCTGATTAATATGCGCATTACGAGTTTTCAGACTTTTGCAAAATGAATGATTTACGATAATTATTTATGCGCTGGCATTTTTGCCATTGCCGCGGCTTGTCTCCTCTCTAGCCAACATTACCAACAATAGTTTCGCGCTTTTCGTCGTTACATCTTTCATCGTTTAAGTTTTACTCAATATAGGTACTGTATAAATTATAATATACCTTTCTATCTGTTCTTAATCATTGTACTGCTGATTGTTCAGTCCATTCGAAGCAAATTAAGCAATTAGCATTAGCAGTTTCTGTGTGTGTGTGGCATTCACTGCCATTAAGTAATTTCTCGCTTGTTATGTTTCTGTTTCGTTTTTTTCGATGATTTATTACAAAATTCATTGATTTTTCTCTGTGTAGTTGAGCCGATGTAGTTGTTCATTTAATAATATAATAATTTGAAAGTCGAATGAAAAAATTGCGTGGGTGATTGGTTTCTTAGCTTGAAATACGTATAAAGTACCAGTTTCAAAGGTCAGAACGCACTTTCAAACCGTCGTCCGTTGCGAACAATCGAATCGTTGTGCAATTTAAGTCAGATATAATTGTTTCAATTAATAAAAAAACAGAAAACAGAAAACGAAATAGAAAAACAATTAAAAATTTGTTGTAATTTCCGATTTCTTAATTTTTGACAACCGGTTTTCAATTCTGCAACTACGACGCTATGCGAATAATATTTCCTTTTTTAACTCGACATTATAATATTACGGATATCAATGTCTGGGGATTGGTTTTATAGCTGAACAATTAAAATTTTACGATCTAATTTTATACCTAGTTTAAACTTTAAATTTCAAATTGATCTTCCATAAAATTTCATGTTCAATTTTCCTTTTGCACTTTTTCTTATTTTTTTTTTAGTGTCCTTCGTTATAGACTGAAGTTATTGAAATTAGCACAGCCGGGAGACACAAATTTTATTAAAACCCTTGCCATTTCTTTATTTTTGACCCGATTTTACCCAAATTTGATGTATTTACATAAGAAAACATTTCCAATTGGACTGGATAGATGTCATTTTTATATCACTTTCGGTTTTACCGGAAAAGTCCCCAACTTTGTATTTTTAAATGGAAACACTGCATTTTTTAAATGTTTTATTTGAGATTTTTACCCATAATGAATTTTTGTAACATTCTAATAATGATATCAAAAGATTCGTCATTAAACTAGGAGTACAGAAGTTATTAAATATTACGTTTATAAATTCAGGGTGGTTCCTAGAATGCAAAAAAAAGTGAAAAAATTGCGGCATTGCCATTTAGAAATCAAAAGTAATTGCCATTTCCGGTGAAACCGGAAGTTAATATAAAAATGACATTTATTTAAACCAATTGTAAATATTGTCTTCTGTATGTATCCCAAATTTTGTAACAATCAGTTTAAAAATAAAGAAATGGTAAAGGAGCAAAATTTGTGTCACCCTGTATACCTAGTAAATAAAAAATAGTTTTTCCCATCAGTCGAAAAGAAAATTACTTGCAAATAGAATGTAATAGAATTTAATTGAAAGAAAGATTAGAGGAACACAAGTGAATCGAACAAAGTAACTAATTGTAGCCAATTAAGTAAAAGTTATTGCAGAAAATGCGTATTTGAAAACAGTCGTAGTGTACAGCATATAGCATTCAAGAAGAAGTAAGAAATATAATTGCACTATGTGTTTCATAAATTATAGAAGTAGACAGAGAAGTCTCTCTTCGTTTTGCCTCTATATATGCAATGCAGCATTACTTATAATATTTATTCATCATCATCATCATCGTGGCCCGATGTCGTTACACATTTCCAAAGCGTGTCTCCTCTTCTTCTTCTTCATTTTTCCCCGCGGAATTTCTGCTGTAATTGCTCCGTAATAATGCCCACATACTACCTCTCTATGCATTTATTAGCTAATACCAATTAACTTAATGAATTGACAGACCCGAGCTGCTTAGTTAACAAAAACGAAAAAACGGTTTTTGTTCCTGCAGATTACTTTTTCATTGCAAAATAATTGCAAAATTTAAATATTTATACACGTTTTGTCGCTCTTAGCTCTTTTTAATTAATTGATTCGAAAAAACGAAAAGTTATTTTGCTCTATAGTATAATTATTGCTTGTAAAACATTAAAACATCTAACGTGTATACAACATTGAAACATTGAATGTAATCGAGTGTTTTCGATTAACCTTAAAAATATATGGCAGAAGGTAAAAGGTAAAAGGAAGAGGGACAAGTAGGTACGTAAAGTCACGACGCAATCAAACGGTGAACAGATTCATTTGAATAATTTCCTAC
Source organism: Holobus sp. GC000080 (assembly GCA_030556065.1). Lineage (NCBI taxonomy): Eukaryota > Metazoa > Arthropoda > Insecta > Coleoptera > Staphylinidae > Holobus > Holobus sp. GC000080. The sequence continues at coordinate 12,504 of JASKGO010004058.1, forward strand.
GTTTAATCGCAGCAAATGCTAAACGATGGGCAATTACCTTCGCTAAATTATGATAATGACCAGAGATTAATGCATCTCTCACAATGCCGTGACCATTTATGGGCCCGCTACTTTGCCAAGCCGCGCGACTTTCTTCTTCTCTGTACACTGGGTATACTCTTCTTCTCTCTGAACATGCGCTTCTTCTTCTGCTTCTGCTACTTCTTCTTCTTCTTCTTCTTCTTCTTCATTGCTCCACACTACACATTTCGATCACATTGTTGTGTATTTGTTGTTGCCGTTGTTGTGCCGCTTTTGCCTTCTTCTTGCTTCCAACATCGGCAGAATCCTTTTCATTTCTTCCTCATCTTTGGTTGCTGCTGCTGCTGATGTTACTTCTTCAAGACTGCGATCTTTTGCCCACTTGTAGCATTTATTTTTGATTATATGTGTCAATTGCTTTGAAATTTTAATCTTTTTATTTTATTTTTATTTGATCATTAAATTTTCTTAATGTAATTACTTAAATTAATGTAAAAATTATGGGTAACATTTACAGTTCTAAAGATTCTGTTAAGCGGTTACAAGAGCTGAATTTAACTCCCTACTTATATTCTTTTACAAAAATCGCATATGTGCTGGATCCAGAATTATCCCGAAAAAAAAAAAAATGAAAATCATCCATTTCTTTTTGATTGATTAAAAGAATAAGATTTTTTAGGAAAAATAATTATTAGGCTTTGAATTTTTTAATTTTTAGTAAATAATTACAATTAAAATACAAAAAGAATAATAATTAATAAGATAGACCCGATTCTTTTAAAATAACATAATTGTAAAATTGTTTTATTTCTTCAATGTAATTCTTCCGAAGATCACAGCATTTATTCCAATTTTGATCGCAAGATGCGTTGTGTGACGTCTTTTCAATGGAAAAGTCCCATTAGAAGCATCACGTCCTCACTAATTACTTCTATTAAATATGTTTTCTTTAAGTTTTAACAATAATTTACAAATTTAAACATGTAAAGAATTGTATCGTTGCAATCAGAAAAACAAATAAAATTTAATAGGACCATAACCAATAATGGTTTCTATAAAAAAAGAAAAAAAGTCTATTTTTTAATTCAAAACTCAATCTAGCCATAGAAATTTTGCAAAATTATTTATATTGTACTTAAAAATTTCTATTATCAACAGTTATTACGTTTTTTCTATAACAAATAGTTTTCTTGGAATAAATTATCAAAGAATTCGACGATTTTCACTCTTCTCAGTTTTCAACCCTTTAGGCAATACATAACTTTATGTAATATTTTCTTAATAATAATCATTAAGAAACAGTTTAGAAGGAAATGTTGCGCAGAATATCTTGATAAACTATTTTTTTGAAGTTTTATATTAAAATAACCCCATAACATTATTTTTCACATGAAAAATTTAGTGAACCATGTAAATTGTGCTAAATTACTTGAAATTTTCTTTAAAAAAAATCCTTTTTGCTGATCAATAATCACTAAAAAACGAATTAATTAATGGAACTATAGTCTATCTATAGTAGAAAAAGGAAATTAAAAAAAAAAAACGTAGCCTTGACATTGAAACCTGAAGCGATCGGCCTCTAAAAGAAAGAGCACGCCAAGGAGACAATACAAGCGAAGATGATTATTATGCACATGAGATTATATTAAGTAATTTAGTTGTAAGCAAAAGCAAAAGCTAAAGCCAAAGCAAGCAAGCATGTAAAAGCAAGTTGCTTAATCATGTAAAAGCGAACGTATAAACAATGGCCAAACGTTCTCTCTCCCCATTATTATTATGTGTGTGCCGATATAAATTCTTTTCGCATTAAGACAATTAAGGCCCAACCCAAGCGCGCCAATAAAACAAAAAGAAAAAAAAAAAAACGAAAACCTAATTACTAATAGGCCAATTAACTCACCCTTTTTACATGCGTTCCTCTTCTATACGTTTTCCTGTTTCTTAATTTCAATAGTGCTAATTATCTTAGGAACTTATTGTTCCTTCTGTTTCAAGGATTCTTTTAATTTTTTTTTACCAATAATTAAAGCTTTTAGATATTTAAAATTACCAAAGAAAAAAAAATTGTAAGATGATTAATAATTAGGAATTGTGGTCCTTTTTTCGAAGGATGAGCCACAGGAATTGCTTGTTGCATAACTTGGTAGCAGTTGATTAGCACTTGCTGAGCGGACGCGAGGAATCCTTTCGGGTGTCCATTATAAGCTTGTTCTTGCAGCCGTCTGCGATCGTGTAATGAGGATATAAGGATAATGCGAAATTACACAAGAATATCTCTTTTGTTGAATATGACTAAGCATGGGAAAATGATTGCTAGACGACCGGCGAGCGAACGAACCAACGAACGGACGGACGGACGGATGCATTTGTTGGTTGCTTGTTTCGTGGCCGCGCGAAAAAGAAGCGTTTGCAATAATATAATGATCATTTATTATATTAAGTGTGGATAGAGGCATTTCCATCATCGTCATTAATGGATAATAATCGATAATTGTTTCGCACGCCGCTTTCTCTGTCCGCCGCGTTTTTCTTTCATCTCTGCTCAGTACTCGTTTATATCCACCGACTTATATACCGCTCATTCTTTCAGAACGATATGCTCCTTTCGATTGTCTTCAAAGAAAATGTCTTTGCATTCTGTAGGTGCCTACACTGCTAATCTGACCGTCTGACCGCACCAGAGAATATTTACTCGTTGAGTGTTCTGCATAAATGCAATGATATAATATGTGCATGTTGAACAAGCGCAGTTTTTCAGCTGTGTCATTTTGATTCAGTCGTAGAGATTCAGCAAACTGCCGGTGCGTGATTCTATGCTATCTGCACGCGCGATTCTGCGTTTGTGCAATGTCAGTTTTGCATAACTCACAGTCACAGAGCCTCTTCTTTTGCGAAAGTTCTTGCTAAAGTTTTTCTGTAGTCGTTGCTGCTGCTGCTGCTGCTGATTTTCGATTAGGATTACAGATTTCGTATTTGTTTCGTATAGTTAAATTTTATTATACAAAAATACAAATTTGGTAATTCTTTTCAAACTTTAAAAGCATCGATTTTCAGTCTTTTCGTGATTATTCAGGAACTAAGAAAAATATTCCATTTTTGTAAAATTCTGCTTGTTTTTGACAATTTCACTAATAGAGATTCAGTTAAATGAACAAAAATGAACAGAATTTAATGCCTAACTTATATCTTTTTACAAAAATGAGATATGTCTCCTAGTTCCTGAATTATAAAAAAAAAAACTATACTAAAATCCGTCGATTTCTTAAATAATTTTTTCCAAGAAATCTATCCAAACTAAAGTAAGCTTTGAAAGTTTTGTAAAATTATTAATAAATTTGTGCTTAAATTGTACTTAAAATATCTATTAGAAGCAACTATTACTTTTATTCTAAGTCAAACTGTTTTCGTGGAATAAATGATCAAAGAAATCGACGATTTTCAATATTTTTTCGGGATAATTCGGGAACCAGAATTTTTTTTGACCTTTTTAAACATTTAAAAGTTGAGAGTAAAATTATGCAGATTTTCATCCATTTAACCGAATTTCTATTTTTAAAACTGCAAACGTTACTCAAAACAGTGTGAGAAAATGGCCATCTTGTATAAAAAAAGTAAAAATAAATATGACTTATTAAAGAAAAGCAATAAATTTCAAAATTATATTTATTATTTCACTAAAAACACCTTTTAATCTTGTTAACCCAATAAACGGCTATAATTTATCGCAATAAAATTGCCACGGTCTTTATAAACAAATAAACCTATTACCTTTTAAGGCAAATAATCCTATTTTATTTATTATTATTTTCATACCGAACGATCTAATAGCGAACAAGTGAAATATATTAACGAAGGCAAGCAATTTAATAGTAGAAAGTGCGACTCATAACATCTAAATTGCTCCCCCCGAAGAAAGAATTCCAAAAAATCTATTTATTACACCTTGCGCTCTCCGCGCGGATGTAATTTCATTTTATACATTTAATACATTTAATAAGTAATAATGGGATCATAAGTAAAGCATAAATCACGGGAGTAATTGCTGATCGTAAAGGGAAAAGTGTACTTAATGGTACGGAGAGAGAAAAAAAAAAAACTCCTCAGAAATATTGTTATTAAAAAGTTCCGAAGAGAGCTGGAGGAATTAAAAAGTCATAAAATACGGCAGCGTGAAATTCCATTGAAGGCATTTTTCGAGAGGCTCGCATTTTCAAGGAGCACATTAAATTTCATTCATCAAGATCCAACAGGTCTTCCTAGTTCCACTTTATTACTCGCGGATCTTCTTCGATCTGCAATATGCGAAGACCTTAAGATCAAAATTAAGATTAGCCAGATAAATGTTGCTAGTTTGCCAGATAAGCTTATGTAGTGTTTTTTTTTTGTAGAAAGAACAGAGAGGTTAATTTATTTCTTTATTAGCGTTATATTCCTATAATACATTTTTCCTTTTTCCTTTTTCCTTTTATTTTTAAAGTTAATTATTGCAAAAAAAATACAAAAATGAAATTAAATTTAATTGGTTTTACATTTTCTTTCTTTTGTAGCATAATACAATTTAAATAAAATATAGCAGGATCAAAAATTAAAAACATTAAAAACAATGATAAAACGATTTCACAAATTTACATATATTTCCAGCAAACGTATTTATGGCAACAAATCGCGAAACTTTTATCTCGTTATTGCAATTTTACCTAAACGGCCACAGGAATTCAATAGGGGAGCACTTTCTAATTGTCTCCGGCAAAAATGTTGTCTAACAGTAGCGGCGAATGTAAAAGATTGGAATCAAGAGCGCTAGGAAACAGTTAGAGAGATAGAAGCAGTCATTTCTGAAAAAGGAATAATTGCCGTTTTAGAAATTTGCATGTGAAATAATAGTACGCAAATAATAATTGGTCTGCAAAGCCATCAAAACAATTGCGCAATTTTTTTTTCTCGTTCTGCAAATTATCCCGCGGTTACCGCACAAAAACTGGTTGCTCGCTGATAAAGACAGCTGAGTTTTTTAAAGTCGGTTTTTCGGGAGCCGTAGGCTCCTTTGTGGCAATCCGAAACGCAATGGAAAGTGAAACTTTTCGTTTGTTTATTTGTATACCATTAGTATACCTCAACTTGGAGCATTTATTATTTATTTAAAGTAGAGAAAGAATGAAGTGTACCTATACTATAGGAATTATACGAGTAAAGAGTATACGATAGGAGCAAAGTGTGGAAACCGTTTTATATATGTTATAAACTCCCGCAGTTCTAATAAGCAACACGCTCAGATATCAGATCTACGGTTGCATGAAAAGCATCCGGAAGAGCTGACATTCTATTTGCCAGGCTAATGAAACACGCAGAGAGACTCGTAAAACTCCACTTGATATGAATGCGTTGAAACAAATAGACGAATAAACTATCGCTTTGGCTCTCTGGCTCTCTGGCTCTGACTCTGGCTCTGGAGCTTTTCTTCTTATATTGCTAAACAGTTAAGGTCATCGAAAAATGAGCGTAACTGTTTTCACCTTTTGCTTATGTCTCTTTCGATTTACATTGCGCTTAATTTTATTTAGTATTGCAATTGGAAAAATTTAGTTTTTTGTGCTGTCTGTTTCTATTTGCTGCACTATTTTGTTTAAAGTTCCTCTATTAGTACTGGTAATGAGTGCTTTAAAGAAGTAACCACTTTTACATTTCTTGAATTAGTTTATATTTTAGGAATTGTCTTTATGAAGTTTTAAATAATATTTAGTTAGGTTTAATTAATTATTATTAAATTTCCATTTGTTGTATTTCATTTATTTGAAATGTAATTTTTAAATTCTTTTGGGTAAATGAATTGTTCAGTGACATTAATAAGTGGGAAAAGTGGGAAAAGGTAAACTTTCTTTTTGTTCCTTTGATTATTTCAATATTAAAGTTTTTTAATGAAAATCTAATAAGTTTTAATAAATGATTATTAAAGCTTATTTAGAAATATAATTTAAAAATTAAATACCATTTTCTACACTGAAATACAGCGGATTTAAAGCCTATTTAATCACAAAAGAAAATACTTTTGAAAGATCAGCTATTTACTTTTTTTTTTCACTTTTTTTGTTATATTTTAATAATTTTGAGTATTTTTTAAAATTATTTTGGTAATTTTAATTTTAAGCTTATCAATTTTTATAAAATCCTCTTAGAAAAGGAAATAATGAAAGGTGTGGTTCTAAAATCAGCTTGGAATAATACAACAACTTTGCAAATTATTTTGAAAAATAATTATTTTATCAGAATTCAATAACTTACCGCTCTTGAAAAAGAATTTTTATAGTTTCTAACTATTTTTTTTTTAATCAGGCATTGGTGATGTTAATGAGTGGTTCAAACGGTTCATTATTATTATATATATTTTTAAATTTAAGTTAATAATATTTTTTAATAGTAAAAAAAGTATAATTTACTTCAAAGAAGTAATCAAATTTATAAAAAAAAAAATTACAAAGAAATTTTGTTTATAGCTTATCAGTTACATTTTATATTAAAAGTTAATTTCTGATATCAATAAATGATTAAATGTACAAATATTCCAATTACTTAATCAGTTTTACTTAAACTTAAACATTTTTTTTATTTTAAATTTTAATTTCAAATTCAGTATATTTACAATTAAAACAAATCCTTTAATGCTTTTCTATCGAATAATAAGTTTAAAAAGGAACGTTAATATTGTATGATATAATTTTTAATTATTATAATATTATTATTTGCATGTTCATTGTAATGTTTCAATTTAATAGCTTTTAATTTACTCCATCGCCTTTTAATTTTATTTTTGATTTTCAATAATGATGTTAATAATAGAAGACCTTTATAATTCACAATTTTATTTTATTTCCAAATTTTTAAGAGCTCTAATAAAAAAATATTTTACATTAAAAAATTAATTAATAATAACTAATAATTATAAATTAAACGCTTGTGGCATTTCTGTAGAAATGAAAATTAGTAAATAAATGAAAATGAAATAAAAAATTACAAGAAACTAAGAGAAACTGTTATTAAATAGAAAAGTAAAAAGTTATTAAATTTATGGAAGAAACTAAAAAAAAAAGTAAGGGAAAACTAGAGAAGAGAGACAATGAAAATAAAAGCGTAGGGTGAAGAGCGAATCCCGTCTCGTATCTTGATACACTTTATATTCTTCTTCGGTTACCATTACGAGCACTTAGTGTGTGTACCTACTCACGGATAATTCGTAGCCTGAGGTATAAATCGGTAATTAATTTAAGCTATAATTTGTTTGATTTATTACAAGCGAAATCTCCATAATTATATGACGATTCCTCTCAATAATAATTATATTTCGACCGGCTCGCAATATTATATTTTATCTCTCTAACGCACACAATAGCTCATCGTTTTTTCATTTTTTATTATTATTTTTTACTTTACTTTTCGTTTCTTTTTCACCCATTCGCTTTTTTCATCATATGTATTTTGCCATGTATTCAGTATACTATATTGTTTTAAGTGATTTTTTTATATTCACTGTACTATATATCTACATTATGTACATGCATGTATGTGTTTGTATGTATGTACATGAACATGTATGTAGCTATGTAAAAGAAGGAATGGCGATTTGTTGCCAAGTCACCCTGACTTTAATAATGAAACCATTGATTACACGATTAAATAGCGAGATTCCAACGGAACGGACGCTCGGCCTTATTATTTCAGCCTCCTTTATCACGCCGGCCGCATCTCGTGTGGGGTGGAAAATTATTAAAGTCGTCTCTGCAATAAAACGCATATTGTTACATGTTACATTGTTCGTTTGTATAAGCGCGTGTAAACACCACTCACTAATTATTGACTGTTCTCGTTAAGTTTTATGGCCCATTTCTCGGATATATGTTTCTGCAGACGCAGAGAGCAAAAAAGTTATTCTTCTCTATCTGTTTTTACTTTTTTTTTCTCTTTTTTTACTTCTTCGCTTTTACTTCTTCTTCTTCTGCGTGTTCTTCCTGCGAAAACCTGGTGATGATCATATTGGCAAGGACAGCAAGATCTTGCTGAAAATTATTGCGCTGGGCCATTCGGACACAATTAATTTTAATGGGCTTTATTAATTAATTTTATTACTTAAAAATTTGTATTCTTAACTTGTTAAGCAAGAAATTACAAACTGATTGATTGATTATAGATTTTCTTTAATAATTAAAATGTTTTTTTTTAATTTTATTTTTTCTATTGCAATTAAAAAGTAATACAAGAAAATAATTTTAATGCTTTTTTAATTCAACATTCATAAAAATTGTGAAAATGATTTTAATAAGCTTTATTAATGACTTATTAATTTTTATTCTTATTCTTAATTTGTTTAAGAAAAAAATATTCCAAAACTGATTGATGAATGAATTATTACATTTTCTTTAAAAAAAAATTGATTTTTTTACCTTTTATTAATTATATTAATATATAATATAATAATAATATAAAAAAAAATAGAAGAAGAATTGCATATCAATGCTTTATTGATTCAGCAATCATAAATAATGTTATTAAGACAGCAATAATAAATAAATAATTATGCGCGTATGTTGGTTCATGACAGGTTCATGACTGATGAGCCGCAAGAGTAACAATGAAGTCGCTGAAAAATACAAACGGCAACAGTTATTGCTCGGCTTTTATGTTCTTTTGCCATAGTAAAGCTCTAGCTAGGCACAGCGTATAGAGTCGTACTCGTATGTATATCTACCAGTATCTTCGGAATTGCTTTCCGATGCTTTTTGCTTATATGCATATATTAATCTGTCCGATGCGAGATGCTCTCTCTCTGTGCGTTGTTTTGTGCACTCTCTCAGTCAATCGCTCGGCTCGGCACAGATGGGATGGGACGACATCATCGCCGATCAAATTATGCAAATGTTGAGCAAACATTACAACAGCTATTCTAATAACAATGAGCAATTTAACGGTAATTAGGTCAGTCTTATTATTGTTGCCGTTGGACTGGCAATTACTATTAAACGAGTTTTTAGTGCTCGGATTTTGTTTTGTTTTGCTAAGAATGTTGTCTTTCTTGATCAAGAAAATTAAAAAATAATAAAATTATTTTGTTAAGTTTTCATTGGAAGTTAATTGTAATATTTATCATTATTATTGAATTAGAAAAAGATAAAAATTTAGGGTCTGAAATTTTCTGGCTAATTTAAAAAGAAAGTATTTTTTCTATTAAAATTTAAAAGCATAAGGGTTTAATTCATTTTCAATTATTAATATTTAAAATGTTTCCACAAAAATCTGCATTTTTTTTTACTTAAAGTTACAATTTTCAATTTAAAGTTGTGTCCGATGAAACTTTTCCTTGGAAACTATATTTTGATGAAAAATTGTCAATTTTTTTTCTTTTTAATTATAATATTACTTTGAATTTCAAAAGTTAAAAATGTAGGGTCCAAAATTAATTTATGGTCAATTAAAAAAATACTTTCTCAATTATAAACACAAGAGGCTTAATGCATTTTCTAATTATTAATAATTAAGTTGTTTCCACAAAAAGCTGCGCAATTTTTTACTTAAAATCTACCAATTTCAATTTAGAGTGGGGTTTGATGAAACTTTGCATTGGAACATCCTCTATTTTGAAAATTTTTTTTTCTTATTTTTTCTGTTTTTATTGTAACATAACTTTAAATTTCAAAAGATAAAAATGTATGGCCTGAAATTACTTTTTGTCCTACCAAAAAAATTTTTTTTCTCAATTATAAGCAAAAGAGGCTAATTAATTATTATTATGACAATTAATTAAAGCCAGTCGATTTCAAATTAGAGTCGGGTCCGAAAAAACTTTTCATGGGAACACCCTGTTTTTTTTTATAAAATTGTAAAAACTTTTTTCTTTAAACCAATAAAAAAGATAAATTTCCCATAGATTTTTAATCTAAACTGTTACAAAGAAAAAACATTTAAAGAACAAAAAACTTTCATTTTTTCCTCTAACAAATAATTATTAACAAACAAACAAAAAAACGATTAATTTCATTGCTAAAATATAATATTCAATTATAAGTAATTTGCATCTGATTGATAGCACTAAACCAATTTCAATTAAATCACCAGCGTGATTAGGATTGACCTTATCGACAATAATAAAAAAAAAAGAGTGTTGAAGAGCAATGTAACGGCTCGAACGAAATCAATTGCAAACAATGTCGTTAATTTCGTAATTAACTGCACCGCGAATGCATTCAAGTGGACACCGGCGTAGTGAAGCGTAAAATTTCCGGCTTCGAAAGAGAAAGAGCGAAAGAGGTCGGAACGGGGGCCATTCGGAGGCAGCGGCAACGGCAACTATACAGCAACAAGTGGTTGGAGCCAAGTTAGAAGCGTCCAAGAATAATGGGCTCATATAGATGGTTGATACAGTTATAGAGCTTATTTTAATGCGGCACGCTTATTTACGAGCTTCCTTTTGTCTTCTCCTCTTCTCGCGCCGCGCATTCGCCACACATTAGCAGAGCTATGCAGTTGTTGCCTTATAAACATATGTATTATCCAAGGATTAGAATGGGGAACGTGCTCGGTGCTTTCACAAAATACTATTATACACACAGATACAAATACAAGAAGCACTAACTGCTCTTCAGCAGCTAAGGCTGCATCAACAGCAGCAGCAGAGGAAGAAGAAGAAGAAGAAGAAGCAATACAGGTAGTGTAATGGATAGATGTTCACTGCGTTTCGCTCTGTTTATATTCTAAGGCTAAATTCGTGATCCCAGTAATGAATTAATTTTACATATTTATTATATTGCCGGATAGCTCGACAGCCGGCTAAATCGAAATGTCCATGTATAATGCGAGCAGTAAGCAGTTATGCCGCGGGATTCGGTTTCCGTACAATAATTACATCAGCTCTCCACTTTTTTTTTTTCACTCTTTTGTTTGTTTGCTTGTGTGTTTATTCAAATAGGTAGTGTGTGTGTGTCTCTATTTTATGATAGGCGCTTATCCTTCAAAGTTTCAATTACTCCTTTTACTCTTGTTTTGCGTATAATGTTTGACTGTTTGATATGCATTACTAATGCAATGCAAACTAATTTCCCATACTTGAAGGCTTTCATTTCGCAATAGGTCTTCATTGATTTTTTTTATTTTGCAATGATATTAATTGTTTTTTTTTAAATTAATATTTCTAATGTACTTTTAATTGCCTTTTTTTAATATTGATTTAATGATTTTTATGAAGTATATTTTGTATTAGGAAACTGAGACAAAGTAAATTAATTTTTTTATTGCAGAAGAAGTTCATTTTTGGGGGTAGTTTTTTTTTTTGCGGTGATTTTTTAACTTTTAAAGGTTTTTACTTCTAATACAAGAATAGTAATAAAATAAAATAAAATTTCATTTTAATAATCCTTTTTTGGATGATAAATAATTACGGAATTATTAATAAATCAATCAGTTTTTTAATAATTAAAAAATTGAAAGTAATATGAGTAAGATTTGATTTCTTTTTCGAAGAACCAATTTTGTCAAAGAAAATATCCAAAATTGAAGATAAAAATTAAAAACACTTTCCAAACTGACCTTTTTTTTTAAAGAACTTTAAAATGAATTTTGACTTTAAAAGTTTACAGCTGATTAGAATGTACCAATTTTTTCATATTCTAAATTTGAATCACTTATTTTAAAATTTTAAAAGATTTTATTTCTATTCGAAAAAAAAATCAATTGAATAATATAATTTTTTTAAAGAAATTGAGGAATTAATGGATTTATTAATAATTTAAAAAAATAAAAGTAAAATGACAAAGATATGTTATTTTAAAGATCCAATTCTGCCAACAAAAATATCCTAAACAGAAAACTTTCCCAACTAATCACCTTTTTTTTTTTAACTTAAAATAAGAACTTTAAGAAGAATTTTGACTTTAAAAGTTTTCAGCTTATTATAATATGCAAGTTTTTCTTTTAATTCTAAATTTCCTTTCTAAATTTGAATCGATGATTTTAAACTTTTAAGCGATTTTACTTCAATTCGAAAAATTAAATTGTATTAATAATACAATTTTTTTTAAATAAATAATGATGGAATTATTTAATTAAAGAGAAATTAATAATTTAAAAAATTAAATTTAAATTGAGTAAGATATGATTTGATTTATCAAAGATCCAATTTTGCCAAAGAAAATATACAAAACCCAATATAGAAAAAACTTTCCAAACTTTGACTTTTTTAATAACTTAAAATAACAGCTTACATAACATAGATTTGTAATTTTTAAACAATTTATTGTTCATTAAATTAATTATTTTTAAATTAAAATAATAAATTTAAAAAGTATCAACTAAATAATTAAAAAAAAAAAAGAAAAAAAAATGGTTAAAAAAATTCTACTGAATGAAAATATAGTAATATCATAATACAGAAAACAAAAAAAGGGAAAAGAAGAAAAGGAAGAAACAAAAAAAGGAGAGTGAGTGCAGTTTCCTGCTGAGTTCGAAGCGGTCGTTTTGCATTGTACGTAAGCAACATCAATACCAACGATACGACCGGCCAAGCAGCGATAGATACTGCGAGACGACATAAAAGCTAAATCGGAACGAATGAGTTCGATTGTGGAGACGACGACACACAAAGAAGACCCTCTACACCGATGTGTATCATCATCGATACCGATTTACAAGATTCGGTTTCACTTCCTCGAGTGCCGCGAGGCGAAACTACTTTTGCTTTATACCTTCGGTCGTCACGGTGGCATTCATTTCATTACTATACCCAACAACGTACCTCCGAAAGCACAAACACAAATTCTTCCTGCGTTTGCCTTTTGCCTTTTGCCTTTATCTTCTTCCTCCAATCAACGACCGCGATATCAATTCTTAATACTTTTCTATAACTGCCAATTACTTTTGCTTTTTGATTTCCACTTAAATATTAAATAGTAATAATGATAAGAAGACAGAAAAGAGAAATAGAAAATCTTAAATAGGAAAATTTATCTGGAACATCAATCAATTTACTATTGACAACAGCAATGAAATATTCCTTGTGGCGAGGAATGAAATAAATATATAGGAAAGTGGTAAAAAGGGAAAAAGGAATGAAGAAGAAGAAAGAAGAAGAAGTAGAAGATGAGGAGTGCGGAAGTGCGTCGGCCACTTCTTATCTGACGCCGATTGAGTTCTGATTAGAGGTGACAAGGCAGTTCCTTATCCTGGCCCCAGAAGAAGGAGCAAGGATCGCAACCGGATCCCTGCTGGGCACTTCTTCTTCTTCTTCTTCTTCATCTTCTTCTGCTTCATCTTCAGATGCTTCGTCCTTTCTGCAGCGCGTTATGAAGCGAACGCTTGCTTGCGTCCGGCACACTCTACGCGGAAGTGTCTTGTTACTACGAGCACGAGCTTGCGTTTCCACAATTTTTGTTCGCAGTTTTCTTTTTGCAAATTTTGCCTTTCCGTATTTTAGCAGGAAATTGCTATTTGCAGAATTTGCGGATTTACAAAAACATTTTCAAAATCGTTGCTGAAATAATAAATTTCTGATGACTTCAACGTTCGCTTTGAAAACAAAAAAGTCAATCAAATTTCCGATTCCAGAGATAATAAATAACTTTATAGCGGAAAAGTTCACAAGTGAAAGTGTTGCCAAAATTAATTATTTAACAAGAAATATGCAAATTACTAATTACAGAAACTCGCAAAAGAAAATTTATGAATAGTATACATAACACAATACTTCAATTTTTCATTCAAATTGTATATTTCTTGCTGACAATTATATCTCAATTTGGGTCACATATTCAAATTAGGACCACACAAAGAAAGCAACAAAACAAACAATGGCAATCTTGTGATTCTTTTGGAAAACGCGGAAGGAACTGTGCAATTAAATCGAACAAAAAACGAAAAGCATAAAAAAAACAACAGCAATTTTTCTTTCTGTTTTACGTTTTTGCAACATCCATATACAGTATATCCATTATGTATTGAATGCCACCCCCGAAGGCAAAAACTGCAACACAATGATGATGAACAATAAAATGCGTTTATTTGTTTATTTTGCGTGTGCTACGTTACCAAGGTATACGAACGAACAAGCGGCGAACAAAAATCACCTTCGCTTTCTTCTTCACCAGCGTCTTCTTCTTCTTCTTCTTCTTCTTCTTCATATAGTATTCTTCCACGAGCAAATTGTTATTTAATAATAATAAAATGATAATGTAACAATGGGCACGTGATTGTTCCTGGCAATGGACCGATTCCAATCTAACCCTTACTGAGCTTTATTATTTCCTACTATAATAATAAATACAACAGGCCGATCATAATGTCTAGTAATAATAACAATAATAATAATCATATCGTAATAATGGTATATGTCGGTGTACATGTGTTTGAGTGCGTCTATATACATGTGTGTTAGTGTGTGTGTGTGTGTGTGTGTGTGTGCGTAGTCGATTGTGCAATTCGCGATGTGCTTCGAGCAGGAAAAGACAATTTAATCATTTAAATTTTGTTGCTATTCATTATTTATTCACTTGCAATATTATGTACCTTTTAAATGAGGAAATTATGTTAATGATGTTAACAATGATAATGCAGTGCAAAGTATTCGCTTGGTGCTTTCATGGATTGTTTCTTTGCTTTTGTCTTGTCTAGCATTGTAATTTTATTAATTCTTTTTCTTTTTCTGTTTTGTTTCAGGTGAGTTTTTCAATTTCGATTGACAACACGTTTCGTGGTTTAGCATGTAGTTTTCGTTCTGTGCTAAGCTTCTAAGATCTAAGGTATAGTCTGTTTTATTTTTTAAAACTTTTTTTTTAAATTTTCTAAATAAAAATATATGGTGATCTGAAAGTTAGAAAAATATACAGAAAAGAGATAAATTTCTACTTATTTCTTTCTAATCATGAGACAAAATTAAAAATGTTGTAATAACAAACAGAAAGTTTTGTTATTAAAATTTGGACTTTTAGTGAATAAGAAATTTGAAATTGATTTAAAGTAATGAAAAAGGAAACTTAAAAATGAATTGCATAGTGGAATAATGAAAAAATTAAGAGATTTTAATTTGTTATATAAATTTCTTAATAAGCCGTTAATTTTAGAGATGCAAAATAGAGATTTTTTGGATCGTCTTGTGTTATATATTTTTAATTATCAGGTGTTATGAAATTAACTAATAGAATTTTTCCAACCCGTATATGGGGAACTTCTATAATTCCAAAGATGGAGATTTTGTTAAGTGGGCAAAAATGGGCAGAATTTTACACACTACTTATATCTTTTTGTAAAAATCGGATATGTCTCTTGTTTTCCGAATTGTAAAAAAATGTAACTGAAAATCGTAGATTTTTTTTTGATAATTTATTCCAAAAAGTTTTATTTGTTATTAGTTTAAAAAAAAATCAAAGCTTACTATTTATTGTCCCTAGAAATTGTGATTTTTTTCAATTTTTGCAACAATTATTAATTGTGACAATCATAAAAATTGTTATATTGTTGAAATCAGAAAATAATAAGCTATTTTAAAAAAAGTTTATTTTTTTTATCTCAAAACTCCAATAAGTCTTGGAAATTTTGTAAAATTATTTAAATTGTTCTAAAATTAAAAAAAAATAGTTTTCTTGGAATAAATTATCAAAGAAGTCGAAAATTTTTTCTAAGATAATTCAGGAACCAGGAGACAAATCTAGTTTTTGATATCAGTTGGGCAAAAATTCAGCCCAATTCTGCCCATTTTGGTCTATTTAACCAAATCTCAATCTTTAGAACTGTGGAAGTTACCCATAAACGGGTAGAGAAAATGTATTACAAAAAAAAAAACGAAATCTAAAATCACTTAAATCTAGAAAAGTTGAACTGTTAGCAGTTGGAGGCATTAAAAAATAGTAGTATTTAGTATTATAGTATAAGAACAAAATATATACGCAACCATTAATTTCTCATTTTCCAAGGGGCATATAATTTGAAATCGAGGTCGAATTTTCGTTACTCGGAGCTTTCGTTTCGTTTCTTCGTTCCATCAGACTAGTGTAGTGTGTTGCTGGCTGCTTTTTATCTTCGCCTCTCGTTTGTTGTAAATAAATGAATGTGCCTTTATGCATGTATGTATGTATATCAGTGGAGAAATAAACAATAATAAGTAATAATGGTATGTAACGAGAACAACAAACCAAAGAGCCCGCAGCGCCAACAAACTGAAATTATTACATTAAAAGCGGTAAACACGCAACTAGAAAATTACACTCGAAAAGAGATTTAGATGAAATTTATAAGTATGTAGGTATGGATAATGTTCGAAGGAACATAAACTTTTGACCAATAATAGATAATAGTCGTATTGCGGTTCATTGATTTTATCTTCTTCTTGTTTCTTGCTTTTCGTCCATCGCATACACAGACACACGCACACTCACACTTTAAGAAATATGTACAAAAAAATAAGAAAAAACTACAAGAAACACGAGTTGCTTTAGTACATATTTCGAAATCAAATCAAGCTGCGTTTCTAATTATGGCTTGCCTCCTCACAGTGTGTAGAAAATTATTAATTGTCTGTTTCGTGCATATATTACATTTTAAATTCGGCAATAACTTTGATTTGTAATTTCTTTATTTAGTTATTCAACTTCTTTTTTAGATATTAGGATTTTATTTTTAGGACTTTTGAATAATCAGAGAAAATAAGAAATGCTGTGAAGCTGTGTGGAAAGTGATGATTGCCAAAATGGGCCTTAGTTTCATGACTGTAGTTTCGATTTACAACTTTTACGGTTCTTTTAACTTTCCTTATTAGCATTCATTTAAAGCGATTGTTTTGTTTTCGTGAAAGGAAACTGGCTGGAGAAGACAACGAAACGCATAATTAATAATTTCCGTGTACGTACATGATGATGTTCGAGATGACCTATAAAGTATCCATCGAATCCATCGAAAGTGAAATCGGTGCGTGCTGCTGCATATCGATTTCTTCTTCGCCGTCTTCTTCTTCTTCTTCTTATTCATCTTCTGAGTATAGTCGATGTGCTCGTCTTCATGCAAAATGTCAAATTTAAGTGCTGGAAGAGGCGTCTTTTTATACAATTTATGTTTTATTATCATACCGTTATTTTTTGCACAAAAGTTTTCTCTTTTCTTAACATTTCCTTTAATTTTTTGTTATTTTTTTTTCTTAAATTTTTTAAAGGAGACAAACAATTAAAGTTTCCACAGTTTTTATTTTGTATTATTCAATTTCTTTTGTTTCCTTTTAATGGTCTTAAATTCTTAAACAATAATTTTTTCAACTTTTGTCATTAAAAAAATTGCTAATGTTAGTAATCTTAGACTTCTTAATTTTATTGTTAATTCCTTAATTTTTTTGCAATTAGTGGAAAATTCTAAAACAAAGCTAGAATATTAATGTAAATTATTCTACAATAATAT
This sequence comes from Holobus sp. GC000080, assembly GCA_030556065.1. NCBI lineage: Eukaryota > Metazoa > Arthropoda > Insecta > Coleoptera > Staphylinidae > Holobus > Holobus sp. GC000080. The sequence continues at coordinate 29,937 of JASKGO010004058.1, forward strand.
TTTCTTCATCTCGGCCAGAAACAGCATACTTCCTAGCTGCATTTCAGTCGGAGAATTGTTTTAACGGTTTTTAAGGAAGACCGCCGAGTGGTCCGATTGACTGATGTAAAGTTTTATTGCCTCAAGCGTTTTGCCTCGAACTTAAACCATTAATACGATAGGAAATCCAACTTCCCGATCTAGTTCAGCAATGTATTTAATTAATTAGCTAAGTTAATTCCGTTAGAAATTATCACATCAGTCGTGTTCTTCAGCTTACGAGTACATTGCTAACAAGTGGTAGAAAAAGCTTGAAGTGCACTCACTAATGCCCATCTCGGGAGATAAATCAAAAGTCTCAATTTTATAGGCCATAAATGTTCACCGGTTGTTATTTTCACTTTATCGCCCTTTGTTTTGCTACCTATACCCTTTCGATTCATTCCTTGTTCCGTATATATGTGTGTGTGTGTGTGTGTGTGTGTGTGTGTGTATGGATACAGATATTCAAGCATTTGAAACAGTAAAAACAACAGTAACATCTAAAAAAATTAAAATCAAAAACTTATAAAATAAAAACTTAAAAATATATGAAAAATTAGATTGAATGAAAGAAATGAGCTGTCATAATTTGCGAAATGAAACAGTGCGATTTTTGTGTTGGGCTTTGGCTGCTTCTTTATGCCAAATGTGCTCTGCGCCGTTCGCTGGCTGACTTGCAATTGCAATTACTAATTGCCTCATTGCAGTCTCCGCGTAGTATATGTTTCTTTATCTGCGTACACTTACGGTGCATGTAAAGCACATGCATAATAAATGTATTGCGCCATTTGGATCGGTGCTAAATTAATGTTAAGGTGAAGTAAACAAGTGTACGATGGCTGTTCAGTTCAGTTCATGACCTCAAAAAGCCTCGATTTTCTCGCTTCACTAATAATAAAGTGCAACACAATACACAATGTACCCAACCTCTATACATACAGATCCTTCTCTGTACCTTCTCTCTATGGTCCATGATCTCTATGTGTTTGTACCACTATGTATTGAACTACCTATGTATGTATGTATGTTATAATATTACGGAATGCAATGTTATAATGCAAGTAATATCGCAAGTGCTCTTTTGCAAATCTTTTGCGTACGTTTGTAGCAGCGATCGCGCGCGCTTTATGGATGCAGCAGTATACTTTCACTCATTCGTTATTTCTCTTCTCTTTGTGGAGGAAAACATTCCACAAGGGATTTCCATATTAGGTGGCATGCACACACTACGTACGTACCTAGGTACTGCTATGTTAGTTGCTCCATTATTATCTCTATTGTAATATCGAAAGGATTTAACCGTTAATTATTGTCGGCTATTGCAATTTTATCATTTTTCTCTTTTCTTTTTTTTTTGCATTGTCCTTTATGTACTCTTACAATTGCATCGTTTACTGTGTCTTGCTTTTTTACTGTTTTGGTATTGTTTGGTTTTTGAATACAGTAATTAAATATTGTTATTTATTTCCCAGTAAACTATAATTATGAAGGCTTTTTTTAATAAACAACTTGGTTTTCTGTAAATTTAAATTAATCAATTTGCAAAAAAAAAAAACATTAGTAGTATATTTCACTTAGAAAAATAAAAAAAGCTTTCAAAGAATCAATAAAAATTATTCTTTTAAAATTGAGACTTTTAGTTAAATTATGTCGTAACTATAAAGGGTTAAACTTTTAATTAATCGGTTGCCATTGTTAGAAGAACTATAATTCAGGTGATAATTTTTATTCGGTAATTCCATTTGATAAAAAATGTTTTATTAAAAATAAAAATAAAAATCAAAAACAATTTTGGAGATTTTGTACGAAAATTCTGTACTTTTCGAATAATAAATAATTAATGAAATGTATAGTCAAACATCTATCTCTAAAATCAAAATAATTTTATTTTAAAGACAAATAATAAAAAAAAAATATTTAGTAATTATTTGTCATTAAAATTAAAAAATTAGGTTGATTTTTTTCTCGACCTACAAGTGATCAATATTAAAAAAATAATAATTAATTCATTAATAACAAAAAAAAATCGTTCATTTTAATTTTTAATTAATTTCCTGTAATTAATTTGATAAAAAAAAATAATCACAATAACAAACGTTAATTAAAAAAAATATATTTTATTCTGAAATTCCTTTACTTTTCGAATAATGAATAAATGATTAATAAAGCGTTTAGTCAAATATCTAAGTGATAATTACTAAATTGATTTTCTTAATTATTTGTCTTTTAAAAAAAAAGTTTGATTTCTTTTTTCTGACCTACCAATTGCAAGTGACTTATATAAAAATAAGCTCTATTTAAAAAATAAATAAATGCTTTAATTATAATTTTAACTTTAATCAAATTTAATTAAAAATAAAGAATTTTTTTCTTTTATATAATTGGTTTTTGTAAAAAAGTAATCGAAATATTAAAATGAACTTAAAAATGAAAATTAATTCATTACCAGTAGCGGTCAAATGATGAAACTATTTTTTATACGCTGAGATTTGGAAATAATTGTAATAATAAAATGCAAAATTATTCTTCAAGCAATAATTCTACCAATAAAAGTAACCCTTCATAAAAAAATCACCTTGTATAAAATATATGAGGATAATGTCATTGTACTATAAAGCAAAAAAGTGGGATTTAACTTTGAAGATATGAAATATGATACTCTTAGATTGATTTTTAATTTAAGATTATAGACTGGTGAATTAAATCAATTAAAAATCAACTATAACTATATTTTGCTTAATTCTGCTGGAGATTTTATATTTTCATTTTTTTTTTTAATAGTTTTTAATAGTTAATAATTTTATGATTTCCAATCAACCAAATTTGATTTATCAGTTGAGTAAATTTATTTTCCTACTGATATTTTTTATCCGTTTTATGTTTCCTATGGAATGAGAATAATCGCAATCACAGGTTTTCCACTTCTAGATGATACTACCTTACTACCTTTATAAGGCTTTTATAGCCTAAAAACTAATAATGTATTTTATACCTCCTCCTGGTTTAATTAACTTTTATTAATATATCAAAACATTGCAAGAATAATTATTAATTTATACATTTCTGGTATTAAGATATAAAATGATAAAACCTAAAATGCGAAAAATAACTAAAAATTTAAAAGTTTACTTATTTTTTTTTTTTAATTAAAAGTGCTGATGGAAATTTTTGAAAAAAAAAATAAATATACAAGCCAAGGAAAGAAAAACCGGCAAGTACCGGTGCGTGAAAATATTAACAATTGGTGGAGGATAATAATGGCAAGTATTTATTCGGTCATAAAATAGGTCTACTAGGAGAGCAGTTGCCGTATAATCATAAATTCCGCGCAGTAAAATGCAATATGTGCTGATGTAAAACGGCAATAAATTGTTGACAATTCAACAAGTCGTTAATCCGAAGGAAGGTGCATTAGCAACAACGATCGGACCAAACTGGGCAACAACTATTCACCTCTCTTCCATACACTGACTGCGACTACATCCACTCAGTACTCACTGCACAGAGACTACATACACCACGACTGCATAGAGCAATAGACGCTTTGCTCCTCATACTTTGCTTTTGCTTTTGCTCTTGCTTTTCCTCTCTCCAGCTATGATTACGTTCGACATGTGTAAAGCACTCCCTCGTAAGAGGAAGCAATAAAGACACCAAGAGGCGCACCATCTTACACAGTCGTTGCACAGTTTCCACGACTAAAGAAGCCAAGTTTCTATATATTATAAGCTAATGACAAGTGCCGTTCGGAAATAACGAGCCGCAGCAGCTCGTAAAAGGCTGTTATGGCTGAAAATCCTGAAAAAGTACTTGAAACTAATTTATACTGGGTCTAGGACAATATTATAACATTAAAAATTAAAAGTTTTCAAATTGTTGAAAATTAAAAAAAAATGTTTTGTTTTTTATTGTGCGGACCCTGTGTGATGATGCGACTTTCTTAGCTTTTCAAATGCGATGTCTAGGCGTTTCCTAATCTTTGAGTGGCCGAGCGGTAGCCTTTGGCAAGCAGGATCACAACCTCTGTTGCCAATCCGGGA
>JASKGO010004060.1:0-22483 GCA_030556065.1 Holobus sp. GC000080
AAAAGCAGCTGTTTATAGGTTATGTTTTCTTTAGAAATGTCAAAGACCTTTGGTGACCTCTGTGTGTTTTTCCGCAGTTCCGCAGTTCGACATCTTTGACCGATGGAAATTGGTTTAGTAGTTCGTTCTCTTCGTAAAATTCCTTATTGTCTAAAAAGTAATGTAAAAAGTAAGTATTTTAATGAGTATTTTAACGAAATTTAATGAAGCAGTAGTTAACGAAGCAGTTGTGCAGTTCCTACAATAAAAGCGACAGCATTTTGGCGAATTTCAGAGCCCAACGAAGACGGTGTCAGGTATATAGGTAAACCCACTTGTTTATTTTTAACATAAATTGTACACACCAGCGGAATCTGAGCGATTTTTGCACGCCGTCCATTGATTATCAAACTGATCCCCACACAACGAAATGCTAACAATGTACCGTCCACTAATTAGTTGAGAAAAAAATAATCAATACAATGGTCAAGTACCTATTGAATAATTTCCCAAAGCACTTTTACCTGAGGAGATGCAAAGAAAGTAACTGTTCCGTTAGTGTTATGGTCCCCCAATAATATACAAAGGTTACATAATGCAATTATACCAGTTTTAATTATGCTAACTCATTTGTGTAACTGTAAAAGCAGTCAGTCGTACTGCCAATAAATTGTGAATGTGGTTCATATTGAGTGTGTTTGTTGCAGATGCTTTCAGGTGATGTGAAGGCAATGAACAGTTGATATGGCTGCCAATGATAATGCCCATCTGGGCCTCTTTGATCTGAACAACCCGGAGAACAATCACCTTGGCCTGGGGGCCGTCGGGGCGCCCATCATGAACTCCAACCGCATCCGAAACAACAACAATCAAAATCCGTTGTTCAGTGTACGCGATCGCCTGTTTCACACGCTGTTTTACAAAGCCTCTCTGACTTACGCGAGAACTTTTCCGCGGCCCGTCCGGCGACTCATCGAGTTCCTGATTCTAATCAAAGCACTGTCCGCCTTCTTCGTCTTAGTGTACATTCACATCGCGTTCTCGAGGACGCCGACCACGTGCTTGGACCATGTGAAGGAGACGTGGCCTCGGGATGGGATCCTCAGGGTGGAAATTATTAGGGAATCTGGTAAGAGATTCTTGAAACATTCTTCTTTCGGTAGCGGTGCAAAGCAATCTGCAGCTGTTGCTGAGAGCTTTCTGTCCTACGACGCGCTTGTCGCCATTGAACCGAGCACTGTTGAAGAGTTTTTCCTACCAGACACCAATGCGCTTTTGGATAGACACCAATGTAATTCCTGATTCCTTTTTTCTCCTGTTTTTTTTTTTTTTAATTTTTAATTTATTTTTGGTGGCTTGTTTTTTTTTTTTGAATATTATTTGGATTTGTTATTCCAAATTATTGTTTGCGGTAGTTTTTCTCCATAACAATAATCCCCTAATTGAAAATTTAATCAATTTTTAAAATGACTAAAGGAAACTGTTTTCTTTTGTAATTTCAGTAGATAAAAAAGAAACGCAAGAATTAGTTTATAGTACGCAACACTTGTCGCCGACTAGTACACCGAATTCACTGCTGAATGTGTCCGCGACGGACGAAAGCATAGAATCAACGCAATTTTTCACGTCGCCCATTATTGGGCCCACAATTGATGTTAATGAAGAGGACGAGTCGAGTCAATCGACTAAACCGTCGGACGACTCCTCCGAGCGCAAGGAAAACGAAGAAGAAGAGTCTGCCGAAATGGAGGGTAAGATGCGTATTATGCAATTAAAGCACTTGAATTTTCAATTACTAATTGTTATTGCTTTTTTTTTGTGATTAGCAGAATGGGCAGATGATGAGTATATTGTCGAGTATTCTTTGGAATACGGTTTCCTCAGACTGAGCCAGGCAGCTCGTACTCGTCTCAAGGTTCCCGTGCTTACCGTGACGCTTGACCCGAAAAGTGACAAGTGCTTTGGTGATTCCTTCAGCAGAATGATTTTAGAACAGTTCCTCGGATACGACGATATTTTAATGGCGTCGATTAAGACGCTGGCGGAACAGGAGGACAATAAGGGATATCTTAGGTAAGGTGGTTTTGTTTGGTTGCCGTTTTTTTTTAATGCTTTAATATAAATGAAACGATTTTATATTTAAATCTGACTCGCTTTTTTTGGTTTCAGAAATGTGGTTACCGGTGAACATTTCCGGTTTGTAAGCATGTGGATGGCCCGAAGTTCGTATTTTGCTGCCTTGTTCATTATGATTGTTTTTGTAAGTACATTTTTTCTATTCTCAATTTTTTTTTTTACTATTGAGTTATACCGGATGATAATGATAAGGGGTGGCCTTAAACCCCTGCCAATTTTTTTTTATTTACTACTGATTTTTTTTTTATTTGAAAAATTTATATAAATCAATATTTCTGATTTATTGGCACAATTTTCAATTTCGTAGCACTTCCGGTTTCACCAGAAATGGGCCTAACTTTAGATTATTAATTGACAGCAATCCCTGGCACCAAAATAAGCATTTTGTTAATTTTTGATATGCTCAAAAATTCGATTTTTAAATATATTTTTTTAATAAGAAATTTTTTTCGAATGGCATCACTATGGGCCCTTCGTAGCTGGTATCTGAGTATCTTCCGATGAAACCGGAAGTGATATAAACTTTATAAAATTGAAATTTGTTCCAAATAAATCGGAAATATTGTCTCATATTAGTGAATAGTTTTTTTTTATCGGTTGGTAAATATAAAAATGGTAGGTTGCCCTAAAATTATATTCACCAGGTATATTTTGGTGAATTCTATTTGTTTTTTGAATTGAAACTTTGCCGTTCATTGAACCTCGAAGCAATTATTCAGTGCGGAAAAAAGTTTGAATGGTATAATATTTACGTAAAGAAATAAATAAATAGACGTATTGTTTATTGTTTATAAATTACTTTAAAATGGAAATATTAGATGCAACTCGTTCTTTTCTTCCGTATATATATTTTTTTGAATAGTCGATTACTAGCTTTTTATTTTCTTTTAGGATAAAGTAGGTTTCTCTAAATAAAAAATGAGTATTTTTTATATTAAAATTAAAATTTATATTGTTTGTTGATGTTAATTTTAGTTACTTACTGCAAGAAAACATTTAACATTCGACCGAAAAAAATAGTTTGCTATAAATTTTTATTTATTTTATTTTTTAATATTTGTCAATCGTATCTACAGTTGAGTCATATCATAAATATTAATGCAGAATTAATTAACGACGAAAATGAATAGTTGAATAAAAAAAATAGCCTATATTCTGTGCTGAGAATATTGCGAACTTGATTTTGAATGTACTGTTAGGTTGTTTTGACGCTGGAACAAGTTTCGGTTCAAAGGGTTAAGTAGGAATATTAAAAAATGTTCCGCTGAAAGTTTTTGTCGCTCTCAATAAGATCGAATTTCGTCTCAATTATCCTCCATTTTTGGAGCATTTTTTTTTAACAACGATATCTAATTATCTAAATTTTAGAGAAACAAAATCTTTCAGATATCATTTCTTTAACTTATCCCTGACAAACTGACCGATTTACACCTTTAACTTACAAATCTGAGAATAAATTGAAATGCAGGGTATTTTTCTTAAAGGTGGTAGCATTGATATATGGAGAACCATAAAAGCTAACTTAATTTTTTCTTCTCCGTTTCTAATTTTAGCAAATGCTTCATTCTTGTAAAATATTTTCAAATGTATATTACTTCCGGTTATGCTTAAAGTTGCGTCATTGAAGTTGAATCCGTTCCTACATTTAAACATAATAAAACAAAATTTATTTCGTATTTTGATTCCGTACCAAAAATCTAGACAATTTTGAAGAAAAAGGTTTTCAATCGCGCTTCTTTTTTGAAATATCTCCAATTTTCGATTATTTCTATAAAAATGTATGTATAGAATGCAGATGAAGAGGTTTTTACTTTTTTCTTTTCAAATAAAAAAGAAACGGCAGAAATCAAAATATTTTAATTAAAACTCTAGATTCCAAGAGTTTAGTACCTATTTCGAATTAATGATTAGGTTTGGGTAATTAATTGTACAGGTGACTTAAAAAGGATTTAGAAGTCAGAGGCGCACGCATTTATATCGAAACCTGGATATTAGTTGACTCGGGACATAAATGCCTTAATGACCGGTGACTTTTGCACTATTTTGCATTTCCAATAATAGCAAATAACAAAACATTCGCGAAATACATATTTTAACAGTTTTAATAAATACAAATTTCAAGTCATTTTAATTTCGAACAATACAATTCTCTTTATCTGACAATTCCCTCCAAATTGCTTTAGCTCTTTAGCAATGGTTTTGTAATTCGGAAGACCACTTATAAACTTCCAACATAGGAAAAAAAACTTTACTCAACATTTTCTTTTTTTATTAATAATTAATTACCATTCGTATAATATTTTATATTAAAAAAACCTACTGATATTATATTTATATAAAATGTTGTTCTTAAAAATAACGAATTAATTAATATGAATATAATTTTTTTTTAATCGAAAAGCTTGCATGTTGTAATCACATTTAGAGGCTTGCGGGAAGGCCATTTTTTCCTCAAAAGGGCTATATTTCAATGATCCAACTTTAGTTTAACAGTTGTTAGGGGGGCATTTCGGTGTCAAGTGATCGTTGACATAATTACCGTCTAGTAGGCCACTGGGAGGTAGTTAACCCTCGCGGCTCGGGTGTAGATTTATACGATCCTGGCAGGCAGGCAGCATGGGCGGCAGCGGCAGCGGCAGCGGCGGTAGTGGTAACACGATCACTTGTCCCTTCATTAGATAAACTCCGGAACAGCCTGGTGACAGGAAATTGGTACACATGCTCAACACATACTCGCCGCGACACGCAAGAGAAATGCGAAATAATCTTGTTATGTGTTACATCTATAGTATGTACCTAACTTTTTCTACGCATACATAGATAGTAGATAGATACATAACGACACACTTTCTCATTTGGGGAGAAGTGAGGAACTGAGGACGTTAAGGGGTGTGTGCATGGCTGCAAGAAAAAATTGCACATACGCGTAAGTGACGTGAACTTATTTGTGCGCGTCCAAAGGCAAAAGAACGAAGAGGTATTTCGGTCCCTTTCCCTTCCGTTGGGATACCACTTATATGCATGTATGGCGATTCAAGCGATTCAAAGCAATTCATTATCGGACAACAGATTTTCATCAGGCTGACATATTATATCTTTATTCTTCTATCGGCGCCTCATAGCGAAAAATAACGAGTGGAATAATATCGGTTTGCAGTGTTCTGGATTCTTCAGCGATAGAAGTTGGGGGTTTAGGGGTGTGAGCAACTGATATCAATCACTATGTTGACTCAGAATGCGCAAAACATATTCTTTTTTTTATTACTGAGGGTTCTGTTTTTTACCCCAGGATTTGTTTCTTGGTGATTTTTTTTGCCAGATTTTTATTTATTTTTGAAAATGTTATTGATATTTTGACATTTAATTAATTATGCCTATTAAATTTATTTAAAAAAAAACTTAAAAATGCTCATAAAGAATTGTCTAATTTTATAAATAATATTTTTTCGCAAATTAAAAAAAAAAATATTTTCCCTAATAACAAATAGTTTTCATTATTAAATTTTAGTTTAGATATTAACCAAACTGATAGCTTTTCTATAAAACTTTTAAATAGTTCGGTTTACGTTAATACAATTTTGTTAATTTAAAACTGAAAATTTACTGCTGCTGATGCTCTCTCTACTAAACGTTTCGAGTGTGTATTGTACTAAACAGATTTGGAGTTGTGAGTTTCGAGTGCATATAGACTGTATACCTTCTAGTGAGGCAGTTAAAATGTTAGGACCTTTTCGTCCGCGCATATTTTCTCCCCAGTCTGATGAAAGCTCAGTGTGTGCTACTATACCGCCTGCCGGTCGACGGAAATTTGATATTTCAATTAAAGTGCAAGTGCAAGTGCGAATGATGACTAGAAGCGCTGAGAACGACTTCAATATAATAATGCTAGAGAAGCCACTTAGTTATGCACCGCCGCCGCCACTGACTGAATTTCGCCTCCTCTGCTCTGCTTGCCTGCCTGCTCGCCCGCTCGCCCGGCGACTTCATATTCGCGACGCGTAATTGCTTTCAGCCGTAAACGCGAAAATTATACCAAATCGGATTGTTTGTTAGGCGGAGAGAAGCGAGCATCAGCGCCCTTATTCTCCTACACTTATACCTACTATTTCATCATGTGTTAAAGTGATGATTTCCATTAGTTACTGTAGCCGAAACATTTGATTTTAATGTTATACGGATTGGGTGTCAAATCTGAGTATTTATAAATGCATTCGCATTTTATTTTGCACTTTGATTTTACAATAAGTTAGGTTTCTAAAAATGTATAAAGTTGATTGGATTCAATAGGAAATTTTTTCAACAATATAAATTTGTAATTATTGCTTTAGCGATTATTTTTATGCATAGTAAAATTAGTTTTAAATTTAAAATCAATTAATTGCGCTATGAGGTTAATTATTTTTATCGGAACTCTCAAATATATTTTCCAAATCTTGTAATTTTAAATTCCAGAAATTATTGAAAAGTTTTCTACAGTATTTTTGACTTATTTTCAAGACATTTTAAATTAGCAGATAAATTAAAGTTACGCGCCTTATTTGAAAAAAAAAAAAACTAATAACAGATTATTATTAACTGTTTCTTCTATTAAACCCAGTTTTCATGAAGTAGGCTTTCCCTTCTTTTTATTAAAAAAAAAAACTAATGATGTTTCATCGTAGCATTGATGGCAATCGTACAAATCTACCAAAACTTTAATCGAAATAAATGGACCCTTAATTAAGGATTACATTTCCAAAAACTAATAACGAACGAAAAAGTACGCACTTTTTGAATTGGGCTTGCAATTCAGTTCAGATGAAGTTACTTTTAGTGGATATTGCATCGGCGGCGGCAGCGGCAGCGGCGGCTAATGTAAAATCCGGTGCAATGCGAGTTAGTGCCTCTTCGCACAAACTCTCCCGTTGTTTCGAATGACGGATCGCAGCGAGCGCCCGACTTGTTTAACACGATAAATTATCATAATCCAATTAAAGCGCGCTCTTGTTTCACTTAACTTTCAAATCCCGCCGCATTTTAGCACGAAGGTACTGTTATGTTAATGGTACCTACATACTATAGACATAGAGGATATGACGATGGTATCTGGTATCCTTTCTAAGTAGCCCTATGTGCTTGATGCAACTTGAAACGTCCGTCCATTTATATCCTTTCAACAAAGTTATGTGTTGCAGATTTTTTTAAATCTTCTTCGATTTTATTCATTTTTTTTTTTTCTCATTTACTGTGCGCCATTCCATAGGCTGACGATGTGACACTTAACTAATGTGAATGTGGATAGCTGTAGGCTGTTCTTGCGTGTTTATTCAATGGTTGTCAATTACATGTTTCGATGTGGAGTTGCCGGGCGTTCTTTCTCTATGATTACCATTTAGAAGTAGTCACGTGGCTCGTGTCATTTGCCATTGACGACCTGTATACTGTTTCAACAGGCCTTCTTTCATTTTATCAATTCGATATGATTTTTTTTTCCATTTGCGCTAACGGTTTGTATCGGAAAAAAATCGGTGGGTAATTTTGTAATTTTTATTTTTTTAAGACAATAAGTAAAGTTTTTTCTAAATAAATTATTGGAATTACGTTTTATATTTTGATTGCTCAGACCAACAATGAAAACATCTTTTAACCATTTCTTCTGATTTCTACAGTATCTTTTTTTTTCAAGGTATTTTTTCAAAATAAACTAATGATGCACTGTGCACTAGCTGGCACAATATAAAAATGCATTTTTTTCAAAATAGTGGAATCCCAGTTTATAAAGCCAAAATGTTAAGTTAAGAAATTTTGGACTGTTTGACCCAATTTTGTTGTATTAATTATGCAGTCGTGACTTCCTGCTCTTAGATTAACCGCAAAGCAAATTCCTTTTGTTAAAATCCTGTGAGTTTGGTGGTTAAACATTCAATCTGAAATACCCAAAAGCACTTTTTCAAGAGACTTTCTATAAACTCATTAATTTTCACATAAAATTACAATAACCATACGAATAACCTAATTTAGCACGAGCAAAATTGATAGATGTTTTATTACTTCTTGAAATTATAATAAAATGAATGATGTATAAATAAACTGACATCAGATTCGGTTTCAGCAGACAAAAATATATTTCTCGTATAAATAATAGGTTAAGTCTATTGAAAAAATAAGTTTTGAAAGAAATGTTTTTATTGACCTATGTACCTAATTAATTATAAAGTTGATTTTTGTATTTTTTTTTTAAATTTAAAATTAAAATTAATTCAAAAAGAAACTATAATGTGATTTGTATTTGTTGCAGACGGTTTCGCAATCCATGCTGCTGCGGTACTCGCATCACCAAATCTTCGTGTTCATCGGTGAGTAGTTGAGTTCTTAAATGTTGATTACATGAATAGATGCTGGTGCGAGGCTAGAGGGTCGGAAAGTGTAGTGCGAGCCATCTGAGTCTGTTGCATATAGCCGATCCGCCTCTAGTCCCTAATATGCCCCGGCCGATATTCTCTGACCCTTCCGGTTTCCAGTATAACGGCAATAACGATCCACTCAAAAACACTCGACAAACAAATATATCCCTTTGCTTTTAACGCAATTGAAAACGCGAGCAGGGGGTAACGATGCCAAACGGAAGCAGCGCGCCCAAACTGGCTAAACACTTCGACTCTTTGCTTGCTTGCCATAGGCATTTTATACAAACTGAATGCGTATCACTGTATGCATTCTCATGAAGAGTATGCTTTTTTGTTTGTGTGTGTGTATGTGTGCGTGAATGTGTTTGCATCTGTAGTACATGGTACATTATACGGCAAAGATCTTGGTATGTTTGTGCAACAATTTTGGACCGAATGTTTTTTGTTATTCGCTTCTTTTAAATTTTAAGTAATTTATGAATTATTCATGCTCACGAGGTTGTGTGTCTTCTCCTTATAAAAGTAACAGAAGGAGCAAGTGGAAGCACAAGGCAAGGGAATATAGGCGCGACCTATACTCGTCGTATATAGCTATATCGATTATGGCGGAGCGTGTGAAATATAATAAATTTGGAAGTTGTGGGGCTCTCTACAGAGAGCGACGGACGGTTGTTGGTGGTGGTTCGTATAGAACGAGGAGAAACGGGGCGCGTTTCGCGCGCGCGATATAATTAACTGACGTCGAACGAAAAAGTGATCGGAATTGGAATTACCTAGCCGTCAAACTGAAATATCTCACCCCCCCCCCCCAAGTATTTCTTTTTTGCGTATAAAGAGACAAGAAGTGCGCGCCTTCTTGTCCTAATTGCATCTAACACTTCTATTCTTTTGTGGTTTTTCTGTTCGGTTCCAGAAATCCAATGTTTGCTTCCGGCTTTCTTTCTAATTCCATAAAAAAATATTTCTAAATTTTGAAATTTGTTTTTTGTTTTTGAGCTTTTGGTTTCGTTTTATTTTCTGTAAAAACGAAAAAGTTTTGGTTGTCGTGACGTTTTGTTCGTCTAATTAAGGGGGATAAATTTAAAGTGTCTTATGGGCGACCAAATTACCGGAAGGCGAATTGATCGGGAAAAGAGAGAAACGACCCGGGTCGCGTTCGTCGTAATGATAAAAGTTGCTTTTGAAATTATTAAACTAAGATTGATGTTAAGCGGCAATCTTTCGCCATCAAATTATATAGCCCGTAGAATAATCTTGTTATTTTCATAATGTCGCCATCTCCTTCGCTTACACTCAGTACAGCATCAGCACCTATTATTGGATGCACGACTCCACCGAGATAAAAAAAAATATGCTACAAATGCAACGTTATTTGGTAAAGCCTCTTTGGCACAAGGTCATAATTGGCCCGCATATTTTTACCTCGTAATGGGTCCTTTTAAAAAAGGATCCTTACGTCATAAAGCGGTATCAGATTTTAAAAATGCAAAATGTAAAGAAGTTTAGTGACTTATTCATTTAATGATTCCCATTTTTCATGTTTTTGTTGAGTTTTAAATCTTTTATTTTTTTAACAAAATCATTTTGTCTTTTTCTTGATATATTTACAGTAAAGTAACCTAACCTAGTTAGCCTAACAGTTAAACAGTTAACAAATTTTTATTAAATTTTTGGATATTCCCTACAAATTATTACAATGTTGATCCCAAACCTACAAACATTTGAAAGTTACGGAAAAGACTATAGATTTATTTAAAAAATTACTTCATCATTAACTTAGAAAATCTTCGTTTAAAATAAGGTATTTTAAGATAAGGGAAATAATATTGTATCATTACAAAATTAAATACCTCTACTATTATTTGATACTACCTTGTTCTCAAATTATGGCATACATTTCTTTAAAATTCTTTGAGTTTATATTACCGAAGATAAAAACTTTACGGGTTATAATCCTTCCTTCTTAAAAAACAATGATATATGTAATAGTCTGCCCCCAACAAAATTTTAGCGGTTTGTCATAATAAGTAAAAATTTAGCAAAAAACAAAATCAAAATCAAACCTTTTCAGAATAAAATTTAGGAGGCAAAATATATCAAAATAGTGGTGTATGACTGAAAAGCGACCGAAAAACCATGAAATGAACTGTGACCATAAAAGTTTATAGTTCTTACGGCGGCATAAACCAATGAATAAACTGAGCCGCGATGCTATTAACGAAACAGCAACAAAATTCCTATTTTATGTAAATTATGTACTTGAAAAATTGTAATGTAAAAAATGTGAAATTTGGAAGAAAATTTAAAAGTATGTGATGGGCATTAAAAGTAACCAAATTAAATATTATTTCTAAGAAATGAATCCCTTATTTTTATATTTTAATTCCATGGTAAATTTTGTTTAAATAAATTATCTTAATCCGTTTAGGAATTAGAAACACTGAAACCAATTGACAATGCACCCTCTTAATAGAAAAACGAAATAAATCTAGCATATTCTTTGATCTTTGAAATAAATTACATAATGGTCAGTGGAAGACTTCAGGTCGTGGGAAGTAGGGATTATGCACACTCTCTATACCTATAAATCCGTGGACTGGTCGGCGGTAGGCCGTGGCTCTTGATGTGCACGTGTGCGTTTCGGGACGAGTCAAAGTTGAGTCGGTTTGAGTCGCGCGTTATTCCTGCCGACAGGAAGAAAGACATTGTCTGCTTTGCGTTCCGGATAGGTTTTGGTCAGTAACAGCCGAATGTATGTATGTATGGACGTATGGTAGAGGCTGATGGTAGATGGACGGTGGATCCTCTTTTCACCGTCTCCGCATGCATGCATGAAACATATGAGGGAAAGAGTGTGGATGTGTATGTTGGGGCCTCTCCGGCGGGGTTACCGCAGTCCGGCAAACATGATATGCCTATACGCGCGGCGCCCCCTCACTCGAATACCAAAAGAGATATCTTCCCGCGAGTATATTGACCGTGGTGAGCGGCCGTAACGGTGGCAGCGGTAGCGGTGGCGGCGACGACAGAGGGTTGCGGTCTCACTTTACATAAGAAAATATATGATCCTCTCTCTATAGTACACTGTACTATCTATCTATACACATGGAAACGCTTGATCCCCTCCTGTCTGATTTGTTCGGACCGGTCTTCGCTGCTGTCGCTTCCTACATTTTTCCGTCTTTGCATATATCCCGTTTTTCTTCTAAAGCTTGTAGCTACCTACCTATACGTTCTCGCAAAAAAAAAAGTTCTTTGATATGGTGATAGGTTGTGTGTATATTCTGTGCTGCGTATTTTGATTTTATGAATATTATCTTTTATATGCTGATGCCGTGTATCTTTGATACAAAAACCATTTGAAAAATGGTTTTAAACGTTTTCTGTTTGCTTTAGTTTCAGTTTTCTTTTTCTCCAAACCATTTTTAATTTGTTATTTTTTAATTAAAATTCTTATGAAAAATTTAATTTCAAAATTTATGCTAATTAAATAAATGTGTTTGTCTAATTTTCCGCTGTGTTCTTTGATTTCAGTTGACTTACTGCAAACGATGGAGTTTAACATGAATGTCTCCTTTCCAGCAGCGCCCCTTTTGACAGTTATCCTAGCCTTAGTGGGTAAGTACTTATTCTCGTTCACATTATTAATTTTGTAGCGAAAAAATACTAAATCAGTATACACTTTATAAATAAATGTTGACTCGCGGCCACTTTGGCAGCAATAGATTGACTGCTATTCTGATAAATTTTGCTAAAGGTGATAGGTGATGGGGCAATTCGCCTGTGTCGCGATATAATGCGGTTGCAATATAGCAAAAAATGCCGGTACACATTCCGCACGGTGCCATTCGTTGGCTTTAACGGAGAGATCTGTATATGTGTGTACGGCATCCTTATTAAAATTTTGTCGTCGTTAAATAATAAATCATGCGTGACGTTATAAGGATCACATAAATATAAGTTAGGATTCCTCCACCTAACTACGAATACGACTATAACATAACGATATACGTACACCACTTCCCTCATGATGTCCTCTCAAGTCTGTATCTTTGGATATGTATAAATATTGAACGTATATTGCACTCCCTTGGTGCCGCCTCCTGCAGCAGATCACCTACCTATCCACCCATCCCATCGCGCTGCCGGATGCCAGTCAGCTCTAACTGCTTGTGTCATTATTACACCTGACGTATTCGCAGGAAGTTGACAACATTTATACCATCTCTGTGTGCGTGCTCATATAATGTTCATATGAGAGTCCTTTCTTATGATGAATTTTTATCTATTTTTTTTACTGCTGCAAAAAGAAACTGCTTTAACGTACAGTTAAAAAATCTAAAGAGCTGTTTTGTTTTGTTTCAAAAATTAAGTTAATTTTGAAAGAATGATAATAGGGAGCTTTTTAAGTATACTAAGTTAAATGTTTCCCTGCCTCGAAACATTTTGCGCGCCATTGTCTGTTTTCCACTTTGTATGAATCAAAGCACTGCCCAACCAATGCTTGGCTTATCGAACAAGTGGTAATCGGAAAGCGTCTAGTTTGGTGAGGAAGTCGAATGGGGTAAGAACTTCCTAATTGAATACCTCTAACGTTTGACGAATCGTTTTTGCTCTATCGGTTGACACAAATTTTACTATCACCCATATAGTTCTTATTTTTTACTTCACTTCCGGTTTCACCGTAAATGGCTCCAACTTTTGATTTTTAAATTGCAAACACTGCATTTTTTAAAAGTTTTATTTGATATTTTTACCCGCAATGAATTATTGCAACATACTTGTAAATGGTATCGAAATATGCGTCATTAAACAAGGAGTAAAAAAATGTCGAGGTAGTTCAATATGGTTGCCATTTGAAAAAATGGACTTTTGACTAAAAAACCATTTTGTCCAAATGTTTTTTTGTTAATAACTCAGAAAATGTTATACTTATGGCAGGTTTGCAACTTTTGAACAAAACCTTACTTCATTCTGAGTAATTTAAGCCATTTCACAGCCATCTAGATTGATTTTTAAAATCGTTTTTTACAACAAAAAGAAAAAAATTAAAATTAATTAAAATTACGTTCTTAATGCCAGGATGGTCCTTAAAATGTAAAATACTGAATAAAAAATTGTGGTTGCCATTTAAAAATCAAAAGTTAGGGCAATTTCCGATGAAACCGAAAGTGATGTAAAAATGACATTTATCGAGTCTAATTGGAAATGTTTTTTTATACATGATTACTAAATTTTGGTAAAAATAGGTTCAAAAATAGAGAAATGGTAGGGGTGGAGTAAAATTTGTGTCACCCAGTATACTTGGCGAAATGTCTTGGGGAATTTTGCCTTTATTACTTCTTTTGATTGATATTCTGACCATTTTCTAAACAACGAACAGTTCAAATTTATTAATTGTTTATGATAACTTTTCTGGTATTAAGAAATACTGCGAATCGTCTTTCTGACAAAGCGATTCTTTAAGGAATACTTTCCAAGTGTTGACGAATGCTCTCTTTGGAAAAGAATTCTACATTTTGAGGGCGACACTATGCAAACTTTTATTTTTTTTTAACCGATGGTCTTTTAATACTTATGATACTTATTAAAAACGCAACAAAATGTCACAAATTTCAAATCTTTATATGACAATTTACGCATTGTTGCGCAAATGATTTGCAAAAGCCGCATTTCATACTTGATACTTGTAAATTTAAAACCCAATGAAAAATGTTTTGGCAATATAAAATCGAAAATTACAGATATAGTGTATGTATGTACTCGTATACCCATCCCAGTATAGATGTACGTATGTAGTAGGTATAGTTTATGATTTATGCGCTCTTTGTCCGCACCGCGTATGCGATGATTGATGGTTGCGAATCGGTCATGGGGGCATCAGGGGCAGCAGTCATTTCGACGGATCGTTTTTACAATGGCGCCACACTTGGATTCTCGAACAACATTAGCACTAATTAATCACCGCGCTAAAGCCCATCCGCAGTGAGTGAGTGGCTGGCTATAGGTATACAATACATACGCAAACAATACACTCGCTTGTACTCGTATTCGTGTGCGCTGTGTTGGCTGTTGCTGCAGATTTTCGAGAGGTTGCACACACTTTACACATGTACTACGTACCTGCGAGTACATAAAATACATGCATGCAGGCAGGATGCAATGATGATACCTAATAACGGGATCCATATGTTTGCGCGAATTATAATGCAGAGACATGTAATCGGATATGGCTATGGGTGGTATGGCCGGCAAATACGTGCGCTATTGACCGCTATTAATTACACGTGATTATTTTATATGGCAGTGCCCTTAGTGTGTGGACACAATAGACCGTGTTGTATACGAGCTGTGCAGTTATCAGCAAATCCCATTTTCGCCACTTTTCCATATCTATGCCAGCTCTCTCACCCACTCTTTCACACGCACAACATTCTCTCTCTGTCTCTTTCTCTCTGTATTGCAATTTTGTACTGGGCTGATGGTCGCGACTGTATTTGTGTGTGTTTTGTGTCACTTTATGTGTGTGTAGGTAAACGATCGTTGCGCACGAACGCTGGGTTATGATTTCATTAATTAATTAAACGCGATCGTATCCCGATCGACGACAAATTGTTATGTAAGTTGATACTTTGATGCCGTGAATTCCAACACATTTTCAAATATTTCTAATGAAATTTTTATTATTTCTTCTTAAGTAATAGTTTCTCTGTTCCAAATTATGGTATACTTTTCTGTTTTGATTTTGTCCTAAGTTATGGTTAAGAAATATCAACTGGGTGTTTGTTCTTTTCAATTACATAGTAATAGTAACTGCAGTTGCTCAGCTAATCGAAGTAACTGACAGTAACATTTATTAATAAAATTTTTCTCTCCGGATATTTTAATGAGAATAAATCTCAAATCGGTGTTAAAGTGTTTCCATTGTTATGCCTAAAAAGTGAATCCTTTTTTTTTTTTTTTTAGAACATTGTATAGGGTGATCAGTTTGGAGGTACTTTTTTAAATCGGGTTTTATTGACATGTTACCCGTGACTACTATCAAACTAAATTCATCATTGTGCTTAGTATTCATTGGCATTTTAATATGGGAAGACTCACCCCTGAACCACGTTTACAAATCATACAATTGTATTATGAAAATCGACGGTCTATGAAAAGTGTTTATCGCGCGCTCAGGCCAATTTATGGTGCACATAATCATCCTACCGAACGCACTATTTTACATACCATCAGTAAACTTGAGAATAATTTTACATTATTGGATGATAGTCGACCGATTAGACCACGTACAGCCAGCCCGAAATGAAGGGAATATTGCGACTGTGAGTATGAGTTTTGTCGAAGACCCGGAAGATCTCAGTTTGAAAACTTATAAAATGCAGCCAGTTTAAGAATTGAAGCCCTCCGACCTTCCAAAGCATCATAACAATGAACTTACTGGGTAGTCGTTTCGGTGAGCAATTGATCTCTCGTCTTGGACCGGTCGATTGACCACCAGGATCGTGTGATATCACACCTTTGGACTTTTATTTGTGGGGGTATATAAATTTTAAATGTTTTGTGGATAAACCAGCTACAATTGAGGCATTGGAAGCCAACATTACTTAAGTTATTCGCGAGACACCGACCGAAATCGGAATGGTGTTTACAGATGGCCCAATTACGGAGCAGTTGCGGCCAACATTTGAAAGGGATTATCTTTAAAAAATAAATGTCATGAATGGTTCTACACAATAATAATATAGGTTGCCCTATCAATTTAAATTTTCGTTGTTCTATTTTCATTTGAAATCCGATGCCTCTAAATTGATCACCCTTTATAATATGAATACATTTTCGCTTTTAAAAGTTTTACTTGGATCACTTTTCGTTTGAAGTTTCAATAATTGCCAATTGCTAAGTTTTCTCAAGTTTCCACAGTTATGCTTCCAAGCAATTTAAAAGTGTTATTCTTAAACTGATCATGGGGAAAATACATCATGTAAATTCTCTATGTTCAATTTGAGAAAGATCACTAGGTATTACTTCAATAAATGTTATTTAAACTTATAAAATTTTTACATAATTTTTTTTCCTAGTTTCATATTTATTACATTAGTCCTCGTATTTTACAAGTACAAAATAAACTGATTTCGCAATCAGTTTTTTCCCTATTTTATGCTGAAGTAAGAACTGTAAAATTGTGCTGGTCACAAGTCAGCTTCTTGTTTTTTCGATCTCTTCTTTCATATCCACACCTACTATTTTGATTTATTGCGTTTCCCGATTTATTTTTTATTTTTTTATGAGTGTTATTTTGATTTTCTGTACAGATTTTCTGTTTTATTTTTTCTTTGTTCTGTTTAGTTTATAATGACAAACTGTTAAAATTTGTTTTGAGCACAGATTACTTTTTAAATATTAGATATATAGCTTTTTTTTTAAGATGGAATGATTTAAACCTGTTAAATTTATATATCTTCTTAAATCAATGATTTTTCAAGAAATGTCTGCCATAAGTTGGAAAAAAGGGAGTACTTATTTTAAATTTTTCTTTAAAAAATATTTTTAATTTTACCGAACATTTAATTTGCTAAAAGTAAAATTTCAAACAAAATGAAATTGTTCAATAAAATAATAATATTTGTCATTTAGTCGTTCCATATTTAGCTAGAAGACACTCCCTTTATGGGCCTACATTCAATAAAGGAGCACTCGAACAACACTAATATCGTTGATAACAGAAAAAAAATAATAGCTTTTATCGACTATAGAGTAATACAGTGTGTTACTCGATCCGTATCAATAGGTCTAATGGATTAGCTTATTAGTCTTCCAATGTGTGCCCTTTAGCGTGTGTGTACATTAGGCCGCCCCATACGGAACAAAGGGACCGGTTCGGCACGACTTTTGTTTCTTTGAGTGTATGTGCGGGTGTATTCAGAGATGAAGTGCATGGAATCATAGATTATTAATGTAGATATGAATGTGCGAAAGGAGTGAAATTTGATAAATCACGTGTGCTACGAATAAAAAGCGAATAAATGCAAACGGAAGAAAGCTTTTTCGATTTTCATGTATGTTTTTTTTTTTGTCCGTACTGTGCCGGTCCATTGCGAATTGCAATAATAATGGTCGCGAAAGAACGAATAGTACAATAATAAATCAACGGTCGGGCGCAACAAGTTGAAAGCAACTGGTAGTAGATGGCGCGCAACAGGCGTATCCGCTACCGCCGCCGCCGCATCAACAAGTAAGGGAAGGATAATGCGGGGCGCGCCGTATACGAGGCTATAAAGATTTCGCTACGGGACTCGACTCGAAAACTGGAAACAGTACTTTTTGTCCATGCTCTGACTGGCTCTTTTTTAGGTCCTTTCTATTTCCACTCATGATGTCACACACTTATGTAAAGAAACTTGTTGACGTTGTTCCTTTTTGTCTGTAAATTATTCAATGAATTGTCTTCAGTTTTCTTTATATGATAAATTGTCATTTTTGATTTTAAAGAAAACCAATAGGAAGTAAGAAAATATAAATTTTTAAAAATGAAGTTTCTGTTCATAGTAAATAAGAACTTAATGAGTAATATTATATAAAAACCTTGCCTGAAAAAGCAGTTTGTTTAGTGCAGAGATTCGCAACAGGGGCACACAATAAAAAATGAAATAAAAAAATTAGCAGAAACAAAGAAAGAGAGAAGGAGAGCGAGAGAGAGAGAGAGAGTTTGAAGTGAATGAAGCTAATGCTTCGGAAAGCGCGGAAAATGTTTAAAAAGTGGAATAAGAAAGTCAAAAATAAAATTAAAATTGCTTTTACTTAGAGGGGCCGGATGGAAAAGGGACTTACAAAGGCTATGCTGCGCGCTCTTTATCCTTATGTTCGCGAAATTCTTCGATGCTTTTTAAGAAAGAAAAAAGTACTTGCTGTTACTGCGACTAAATAAAAGCCGAATTATCATAGTGCCTCCGGGGGATAAAATAAAATTATATAAATGCATCTAATGTAGTTCGCCCTTCGTTCCAGTTTTTCATCTGCTTGCTTCCAAGGAAAAAATTCGGATTTCTTACAGCTAACTAAGCTCGTTGCAAAATTGCTCCATTTAATTCGTTCGTTTCTTTAACGAAAAGCGCTTCTAAAGCAAAAACATTTTTTTGCAAATCTTTGCTTCTTTTTTGAAAGGTAAATTTCAATAACCTGCTAGTAAAGGTAGATAATTAATAAATTAAATATTTCTAAATTAAAATTAATTACAAAACAAAGAGGATATTATTTCATGTGACTTTGTTATTTGAAACTCAAAATTTAAATAAAAAAGTCAAAGATTTTTTTATATCCTCATTTGAATTTATTTTTGCTCTAACTTTAAAGCAAATATAAATAAATTCTCAGTATATTGCGACAGTGAAAAGTATCATTGGACGCAAAGACTTCAGTCTTAATTAGGGACTGCCAAAGGGCATAAATACCAATCCGAGCGCACAACGATTTGTTTTCTTGGCCTACATTCAACTGGATTAACATTTGATTATCAATTTTATCTAGGGCTCAAGCATTCGCGTCTTCCCTGATAAAGATAAATTGTTTGTGTACCTTTTACATGAGTTCATTGTAATCCCATACTTTCCGATTGCGAAGGCGCCGGGTGCTGAGCGCAAGAGTGCAAGAGAGATGCGAAAGGGAAGCGCTTGAATGGCGCAATTGGGGGGAAGGAAGGAAGGAAAGGAATGGAAGAGCGAGAACGAAGGGAAATCTCGATATACGATTCACGAAAGCGCGCAATTCGATTGTTTGCTTGCAATATGTGTTTGGGGTTGCTGTTTGTTGCATGGTCCCCGATGCAACAGATATACCAGAGATATCGTTACGTTCGTTATACGAGAACATACTGTGTATGCGGTGCGAAAATGTGTGTCGTTGTATTTATGCGGTCCTTTTCTCGCTTAGCTATTCTGCACGACGCTACAACACACCTTCGTTCCATCCTGATGTACATACAGAGGGCCGTCTGTTTGCTCTCTCGCTTTGCCGATGCGACGAGGACACGACCGTTTTGCGGGATTAAGCACGCCGAGTTTTTATTACTTAATTAACTCCATGTAAATAAAATGGGATCGATTTCGGTGCACGTATACACCAGAGAAGGGAAGGACGGCCGTGCGGCCGTGCGGACTTATGCGCTTCTCTCTTCTCTCCTCTTCCGCGTACCGAGTGCGGCATCGCAGTCGTTTTCCCGGGAAATAGCGGCAGCGGCAAACGGAAAACAACAGCAACAATCCGAAAAAGGAGGAAAAAGTCGCATCAGGTCGTGGACGTCGCGACTGATTCTATATGATTCAATCTCCTACTGTTGTCTATCGCTGTGTCTGTGAATGTGCTTGGATGTATTTTGTGCCGAATGCTTCAGTTCCTTCTTTCTATCCGAATGTATGTTTTTATGTGGATGTGTGTGTGTGTGTGTGTGTGTGTGTGTGTTGCGAGAGACAGAGAGAAGTATTCTATCCGGTAATATCTCTGCCGTCATAATAATACCGGCAGATTGTTACTTGCCACGTAATCTTTCTTGCCCCGAGCAATTAAAATAATAATTCAAATGATGTACCTTATGCCAGCGTGCGGCCCTCTCGGATTCTTTTTCAAATTAATAATTTTTATCCTTGGGATTTATTGAAATTGTATAGTCGCCGTGCTGCTATACTTTCCCCGCATCCTTTTGCGCGACTTCTTATGAATATACATTTCGCAAATCCTTTCTCATTTCATTTCATTAATGCATTTGCCAGTTTTTACATGTATTAAAGGTGTTTTTTTTGCATTTCATCTCTCATCTGAATTTATGCGCAAATATTCAAGAATAATATTTTTACTTGTTTGTTAATGCAGGGTACTTGATGTCGGAAAAACGGCAAGGGAAGAATTTAGATGTTTCGGTAATCATAGATAAAAACAAATTATTGATTTGCAATAACAGTGTCCCTTCTTGTCACTTTTGGAAAAAATACAAAAAAAAAACAAAATCATATAACTCATTTAAGAACGTTAAGTCGTGATTTCAACATGCAAACTCGTGCGGGAATAACTTCTTCAAACGTTTGTTACGTAAAAAACTTTTTTTTTCCATGCGATTTTTATGATATAGGTACATATTGATTTTATCAAAATATCTCAAGAAGTTTTAATTCACTTGAAACATAATAAGGAAACAATATTGATATCTACCTTCCATATATTCGGAAGTGATCAGAAGTGGGGCCAATTTTAGTGGATATAAAATCTTTCAAAAACAAAAATTGGCATGAAACCTAAACCCTTATCTTTTTATTTTCCTTAAACACACCTAAAAATTAGGTTCTCTAAATATTTTTTCGGATTCTGACCGATTTTTTGAGTTAAAATTTAAACAAAAAACAATGAGAGGTAGAGAGATAAATAGTAACAAATTGTGGAATGTGCAAATTTAATTAAAAATGTGGGAAAATGCGCGGTATCCCGTATACATTTCCTAATTGCTTCGTCTTAACTGTTGGCAAAAGCGTTGATATAAAGCAGGCAATTATTCGTCGGTCGTTCAGGATAATTAATTCGGAATTTGTCGTCGCTTTTTGCGTTCGCAGCGCGGTCCTAATGTGGGCCCAGATGGATGGTTTGTCATGTCTTGAGTGCAGATAGACAAGAAGACAAGAACGCGGGGGCTACTGTTCCTTCCATCCTTCGGCGGCACTATACAGCGGCTACCGCTGCCGCTGCTTCCGTTGCTAGTGCGTCTTCTTAAAACGGGTTGAAAGTTGTTTCGTTTCATGAATGCAAATTGTTATCGCTTGCAAACGAGCGCGCGTTTAACTTTAAGGAGTGTGTATATTAATAGGGCGACGAGTAAAACGACGCCACCGTCGACTGACTTGACTATACGACGACGACGTCGACGTCGACGACAACGATCTATATCTTGAAATATTATTATTGCTCTTTACGCAGCAGAGTAATTAATAACGGCTCCTCTCCGTCTGTCTCTCGTTGCAGGAATGGAGGCCATAATGTCAGAATTCTTCAACGACTCCAACACGGCATTCTACATCATCCTGGTGGTCTGGGTGGCCGATCAATACGATGCCATTTGCTGTCATACGTCCATCACCAAGAGGCACTGGCTAAGGTAAGGAGATTATTTCGCTTTCCGCGCCGATGTTTATTTCGATCGTTCGTTTGTTTTTCTCATGATGCGGGCAGTTTTCACATGTATACTATACCATACCATATAGCAGTGGTTATATGGAACTGAAGTTCTCTATACTATGTATTGGCATTGGTATGTGTTATATGACATGACGTGTTTGGTTGGTGCTGAGCTACGGTACGTTGTTGTGTGTGTTTTTCAGATATGTAGGGGTGGATATCAGCGGCGACGACGGCGGTGGCGGCGATTGATCGAGACCCGCGGCTCTCCAACTCTGATTGCTTTCTTAGATCTACCCGTCAACGTTTATTCAACACTAACTGAGTGCTCAAATAACCAAACACGTCCGAAGAATGTGTGTTGATACATCATATCCAATATCCATACAATTCGTATAAGAAGACTGTCGTCGCGTAGACGTAATAACGATTCGTGTGCGCTATTACTCTTCAATTTTCGGCACATTCAGGCTTAATCCAAATAAAGTTTGCAATCCTAACTTATAACCCGAAAATGCGTTGAGATTTTTTGCCTAGGTTTATGATGCTTCTTTTGCTCATAAACATCTCCTTTATTCGGGAAAATCTTTAATGTATAACTGCATAAAAATAGATTTTCTTTTCTAAAGGTAATTTTTTTTTAAATTAAATTTCTTGTCAGATAGTGAAGTTTTAAGTTTGTTATGTTGATGGTGTTAAAAATTGCAAAGAGATTAACATGGTCACACTCACACATATGTTGAGCAAAAAGTTAAGTTCAGTTCAGTTCTCGATAAGAAAGCGTTTTTTTTTTATGTTCAGGAATAATGTATTAATGTGTTAATGGA
>JASKGO010004062.1:0-20301 GCA_030556065.1 Holobus sp. GC000080
CACGGATGTTAATGTCCGGGGCCCTCTATCCCATCGCCGCCATAAAGACATTTTGGTCCCACAACACCAGCAGAACATCCGAAGACATCGAAGGACCGCTTACACTATTTCGAATCGGGCAAAAAAAAAACTAACTTCGCAGAAGGCAAAAGTTAGCGATGGTAAGAGAAAAAAATAACTGAAGATCTATTGGGAAAATAAATTCTATTAGCTTAAGGTAAAGTTCGCGGAGGTAAAAAAAAGAAAAGGTCTATTGAGAAAATAAATTATGTCTACATTAGCAGATCCTAAGACATCGAAAGTTTGCTGATTCTATTAGGAATCAGAGAGGAAGAAGTCGCTTAAGCTGTAAAGCGAAAGTTAAGAACCAAACTTATTACTATAAACCATGTCTTTCTTGTAATTAAGTATTTCTTATAATCTATATCTCATATCTTGCGATTTTTTCATGCTGTCCACTGAAGGATTGACTTATCATTAACCACTTATATCGAGGAAAAAAGAAAGTTAGCGATCACGGAAGAGGAAATATGAGGATATATGTGGTCCAATTAAAGACACCATCAACCACTGAAGACATAAAAGACTATTACACCATTTCAACTCTGGGAGCGAGCGAAATACTTCTGCATGGATTACCGGTCAGCATAACAATGACCGAGATGGAATAACACCCCATTTGGAAAACAAACAATGAAAGAAGATACTTAAAGAAAACTTAAAACTAAAAAACTATAGACTACATTTAATTATAAATAAAATTATAAATAAAATATAATTTATTTTTAAGTCAACATTTGACTTTATTTTTATTTATTTAAACTATAGCCGCAAAGTACTTGTCATCTATTGATCGAACAATCTGCAACAAAGACAAAATAATTATTAATTACAACAGTTATATTACTTCAAAATAATTTGTTATTAGATAATAAAATAATAATTGTTTCAAAAGTTAAATAAGTAAATTTAATTTGGTACTCAAAGAGAAAGACTACTTTTATAAATTTGTCTTAAAAATAAAAAGTTCTAGTAAATCTAATTTAATTTATTATTTCCTATTTGTATTAATAATTACATTTAAAAAGAAAGAAAAAAGTACTTACAAGAGCTGACATCCTTCGATAAGGTGTTATCCATCCTTTAATCCTTTGAAGA
This sequence comes from Holobus sp. GC000080, assembly GCA_030556065.1. Lineage (NCBI taxonomy): Eukaryota > Metazoa > Arthropoda > Insecta > Coleoptera > Staphylinidae > Holobus > Holobus sp. GC000080. The sequence continues at coordinate 1,159 of JASKGO010004062.1, forward strand.
GGGAAATTGCGTCTGGGGGCAGCCGAGCTAGTAAGGGTGAGTGCATCCAATCACTGCAATAAAAATACAGGTAATTATTACAATGCAATTCAAATATTTATTATAAAAAAAAATGTGATTTTTATGAATTATTTACATTACTATATGGACAAATTTATATAATACATTTATATAGATATCTTTTATTTGAATTGTCTATAAAATTGGTGCTCAAGAGTGATTATTTATTTTCTAACAGATCGTCATTAGACGAAAACAGCGGTTTAATTTTTAGATTTCGCAAGAATAATAATAGAACACCAAAATAATTGAGAGAAATAACAAATTAACCATAAATAATAACAAAATCCATAAGTTTTTGCATGAATAATTAAAAATGTAATGTAACTTATAACTATTTACTTCATTAATAAAAAAAAATTAAATAATTAGTTTCTTGCTCTAAATTTTTATTTATTTACTGAGTAAATTCATGCTCTTGAAATTAATTATTGTTAACCAGCTGCTGGCTTTTACTTTGTTTTTACAAAATAATTTTTTTTTTTGTAATTTTTGTGCCCTGTGAGCACATTAATTAAAAATAATTATCTTTAATTATTGAATTATTAAGGAAAAGAAATTGATTGAGTGATTGAAAATCATGTAAAATAATTTGTAAATAAATTAGACTTAATTAATTGTCGAAAAACAGCAGAAACTCCGAGAAAAATTGCAAAAAATCTCTCAAACAAATAAAAAAAAGAGTACTACTTACAGGAAATGCATTATCCTTTATCCTTAATGTCCAAAAAGAACAATTGTTTTAATCCAAAGTTAATATAAACACACGCGAAATAATGTAAATAGACAAAGTTCGTGGAATATTCCGTCGCGGGACGGCTGAGCGAGCGGGACACGTCCGTGCGCGGCGGCGGCCGGCGGCTGACTAAGTGCACTGAGCGCATCGCTCTATGCTGCAAAACACGTCATCACACTTGCCCCCACTAAGGATGCGCTTATCAAATGCAAATACAATAATTACATTTAATAAAAAATGAACTTCATTAATTGATTTTGAAATATGTTAATCGGATATATCGGATATATTTGCTTCAAAATAATAATAATAACATTTAGCAATTATTATGATAAGAGAAATTAAAATTTTGCTCCGTAACTCATATTGTTAAAAGGGATGCTTCTTTAATTATCTTCTATAGATTGCAATTTGTTTGAAATGTATAACACTTAGCGTTAGTTTAAGGTCCTATTCTACCTTTCTAACTATCAGTTTTTCTTTGGCGACTTTATGGCAATTTTCTTGCTGTTTTCATATGGAAATCAAAGGAAAGTTACTTTATGATAGTTTTCAATAAAAATTGGACGGTGTCGACACCGACGACGACACCTAATAAAAAAACAACCCTAACAGATAAAATAATAATTTAAATAAAACAAAACTAATAAAAAACAACCCAAACTGATTTATATATTTTTAAATGAATAAATACTACTAATAATAATAATTGAAATAAAACAAAACTAATAAATAACGGAGTCGACTCGCTCAGTTTTCCGTATTTTCTTCTGATTTTTGCAATGAACATTCTTTGGTATAACTGCTATATTTTTCCAAACGTTCACTTGAATTGACCCGAAAGCACAGTTGCTACAGCCCTAAATAGTTTGAGTTGCCCTAGCGGAAAATTCAGGTCGTTTTTCTTGGGGAAAACGCCAAAAATCAATGCAGGAAAAAATTAAATTTACTTAAAATGAATCTTAAACATATTTGCCAGTAATTTTCGGAGTTATTGAGGTCAATTGGACCATTGGCCATTGGACCCTCATTGTTTGAGAAAACTATAAGGGCTAGAAAAATGATTTTTTCGCCAAAATGTGAAAATTAGTTACATAATAGAAAAAATCAGCATTAAGATTGAGTAAGTATTTAATTAAAAAAATAAGTAAAAAGTGGTTTCTTGGAATCGGACTTTTCTTACTCTTCCATTAAACCTTTTTCTATTGAAGCGGTATTTTAGTTAAAAAAAAAAATTCAAGCTGACTAAATTCTCAACAAGAATTATGTAAAAAGTTGCTGTTTTGGTGTAGAATTTCTGAAGAAAATTAAATTGAAATTTGAATTTATAAAAATCCTACGATTTTCCCACTTTGAGGAATTTAATCGGTCGACATCTGAGTTTTAAAAACTGAATTAAAATTTAAGTTCAGACACAATTTCTACATTATCATTCATATTTCTTTGAGCAATGAAGGTTTTTTATGATAATTATATTATTAATTGCTTTTGATTGCAAAAACTAAAAGGTATCTCTTGCATTATCAAAAAATATTCTTCATAATATATAATTAAAGTGTTCTTTAAATGTTTTTCATAACTTTATGATCTAATAAAAATGATTTAACAACCATAAAAATCAAAAATAAATTACTTAGAAAAATACTTTTAATTATACATTTATGCAAGAGAAATCTTGATACTCCGCAATACAAACTACCCTTTCTATGGCAACTACCCCCCTAAAAAAGTTAAAAAATGGGGATAATTATGGCAACGAAAAGCTTATTTCTAAGCAACTGACAAACAATATGGTAGGATGTTTTGTTATCAATCAATACCATAGCCATTTTTGACAACATCGTGATGAACTAAAATCAAAATAGTAACGATCATTGTAGTTCCAAGAAGAAATGGCCCAGGATAAAGAAATAAAGAGCAAAGTCTCCCAGGCAAAACAAACACACATTTATCTGCAGAACAAATCGTTAAAAGTTTTAGTAATTGATTTTATTTTTGTATTTTCTAATACTAAATAAAATAATTTTCAGCCACCGGCACGGTTAAATCCAGAGCATCTCTCCGTTATCTACTTGTACAACAACAATATCGAAAAAATCGAAAACCTCGACCAATGCGTTAATTTAACCAGACTGTACTTGCAACACAATAAAATAAAACTGTTGGAGAATTTAGATAAACTTACGAAACTGAAGAAACTCTATATCGGATACAATCAGATTTCTGTGATCGAAAATTTGGAGCACAACATCCACTTGGAGGAATTGCACGCGGAAAAACAGCAACTAAAGAAATGCGATTGTGTTTGTTTTGATCCGCGATCAATACATGCCATTTCTGCTTCTTTGCACGTTTTGAATATCAGTGGCAACGCCATCAAGAGCATCTACAATTTGACGCCATTGAGTGCGCTACGCATTTTAGACGCAAGCAAGAACAAAATTAAAGAAACTGATGACATTTTGAATGCCATCCAATTCTGGTATTATTTATATGAAGCCACATTTCTCGGCAATCCTGTGGCTAAAAAGCACCGATACAGAGAACTTATTATAGGGCACACTATGCGACTAAGTAAATTATTTTTTATCATTTAATTTTTAATTTTGTTTTTAAAAATTAATTACAACTAAAATTTTTTACTTTGTTAGGTATGCTGGATGGAAAACAAATAAGTCCATCGACAAGGGCATTCATTAAAGGATTTGAAGAAGAAAAGAAACTAAAGGCGCAAAGAAAAGTCACAGTGAATTTGTCTGATGTTATGCCAAGTAAGACAGTATTTGAGAACTTTCGAAATTTTCTTTCCAAAAGTTACCTTCTTGCTTTGCAAGCAAACCAAATTGATTTCATTCTATGCAATTTTCAGACTTACCTCAAAACTACCCTCGTCCATTGCAAGAGGCTGTGTCTTCTTCTATTGTCCAAACTGATTTGACCGAGTTGAAGCAGCATAATTATGTTCCTTGGAATAAGCGTAAGTTATCTTTTTCTTTTTTAATAAAAAAGTAATTGAAATATTTTATTTTTCTATTATTTTTTTTAAGTGCCAAAAAGAACCCCTAAAGTTGCACTGGTGAAAACTGCAAAGCGGAAATAAATGTAAAGGGAAAAGCTTTAAAAAGACTGATTACTTTGGCTTCTTTGTAAACATGATTGTATATATAATTTATTAAATAAAACAAATATTCTTATATATAATATCATCCTCAATATACGTTTGGAAACAAATATTACATATTCTGCTTTTTGTTTTTCATTTTTTTATAAGGCTACATTTATTATCATAATCTTGTTTAAAAATCTGTTAAGTATAGAATTTTTGGAGTAAAGATTACGCAAGACACCAATTTGGAGGAGCGCTTCATTAAAACAATAAAAAAAACAATGAATTAATGAGGATATACATTCAGCTTTTGCGTGCAACAATAACGAAAAAAAAAAAATAGGTGAAAAAGTGACAAACTAAGAATTACACATAATTTTGTAATTATTAAACAGAAGTGCTTATATTATTACGTTTTTTCATAAAAAATGTACTCTATTTGTATAATATATTAAATAAATGTATAATGCTTTAAAGACGAGCATTCGTCGCGTGAACACGTTAATTAATAAAATTAGCTGTCGGTTCATAAGCACCTCTCAAATCGCCCTTAAATATACACAACATTTTACAGTGAATACGAAAAACAAAATAAAAGTTAATGAAATAATAAATTAGTAAAAACCTCACACCAAATTGTAATACGCATAAGTGGAAATATGTAAAAAAACGAAGAAAGTTTAGAGAGACTTTAAAAGTATTGCGTCAAAAACTTAGAAACAAACATAAAACAAAAAAAACATTGCGATGCGTTTAATTAGCGAAATTACTGCGCCGTCTGCTGCTGAATCTCGATCTTTTCGACGGTCATGTCGGGATTCATAGCGGTGGCTTCTTGGATGGCCTCGGCCAGGGCTCGATCGTGGTCAATTGGGTCGCCGTCCGACTGGATGGTGATCTTCTGTTCGACACGCGTCTCCACAACACCGTCGCGTTCCGTTTTGTACTGTAAAACAACGTTGTTTGCAAGAGAAACAAAAAGCAGTTAAGAAGTACGTACAGTGATGGTCTCGACCGTGCGCGTCTTTGAGGAAATCGTCTGCGAGCTTACTATTTCGCCGGTGGCCTCGTAATTGCCATCATCCGATTGTAAATGCACTTTGCGAGATTCGGTAGCCACGACCGGCACATTAGTTGTGCTGGAATGAGTTGTAACTACCGGTTCTCCGCTGTAAACGACGCTTTCGGTGCGCACGATGCCCTCGGGTGCGCTCTACAAAAAGGCACGCCATTCAATTAATCATTTGGTACCGCAAACGCATCCTTTTTGAAGACTTGCTGATGATTACTTATCAAAAGGGAAGAGAGATGTGCAACACCCACAACATGCAAATTAGCTTACCTTCGAGGAGTAATAGGGGTGATTAGGATCCTCGGGTTGATCGATTGGGGTACCCGAATCTCCCGAACTGGTACTGCTTATGCTATCGCGTCTGGTCAGCTATAATTTTTTATGCACAAAACGAAAATAATGAAAAAACCGTGCAGTTTTAGTAGAACGCAGTAGAAAAAATATTGCAAATGGTGTTCCCGATGAAAATAAAGATTGTTTGTTGTTGAGTTAAAATTTAAGTGAAAAAATAAAATAAAATAAGAAAACGGACCTGTTCACCACTAACAACAGTGCTGGTGGTTTTGACTTCTTGGGTGACCGTACGTTGTTCCTGTCTGGTGGCACTAGAGGATAATGTGTGCGCCACAGTTTTCTCTTCCATCTGCTGGGTGCGTGCATTGGTACCCAAGTCTTCGTGCGTGGTAGCGGTACGTGTTGTTACTGCTCTAGCCGTGATAAACGGCGACTTACCATCTTCGGTGGAAGGTACATCGGCCTAATCATGCACATACAAAAGAAAACAAAAACATGGAAAAACTAAATTCACAAACTAAATCTGGAAATCGGGTGTACCTTGTTAACATGTGTGGAAATGGTTACTTCCCCAGTGCGACCATCCTCGATTTTCTCTTCGATGTTCTGCGTGACACCGTCTTTGTCCTTTGTAACCACTTGCTTGGTGGTGGTTTTCACCACAACTGGTGTTCTCTTGGACTTCTTACCTCCAACTTTCAGATTGACTATGTCCTTCATACTCTCGGTACCGTATTGCTCCAGATCATCATCACTGCTCTCTTCGCTGTCATCGCCCTTGGAGTAATGCTTCACTTCAACTTTCGTGTCTTTTAAGTCGCCAAAGTGGCTGGGATTTATTTGCGCGTAATTCAAAATCAAATCACCGGTTACGGGATCCCGACGAGCTGTGGCCGGATCAATATTGCCCGTTTGCGGATCGATATGTCCCCATTCAGTGTGAATTTTTCCGGTAACAGGATCGATTTCGCCCGACAATGTCAGCACTTCCTTCACTTTCGTTGTAGCGCTCTTCACCAGCGGATCATTGGCATCAACCTGCACCACCTTGCCAGTAACAGGATCCACCATGCTGTACATGTAAAGCGTTTGAGTGGAAATCTTTTGAATTTTGCCAGTCTTGTGGTCAATCTGGCATAATTTCGGATCGATTTCCTTGACACCATCAGTATTGGATACCAAATAGATACGAACAATAATAAACTTGCCGGTTTTCGGATCAATTTTACCGTACTTGGTGAAGATTTCTCCAGAATTTGGATTGATTTCACTGTGCGAATAAAGAACATCACCACAATCGTCCACACTTCCGGTTTTATTATAAACTTGTTTGCTTTCCGGATCCACCACAATAGCAGTAGGGTCAACTTTGGTTTGCTTTGCAATGTTTCCGCTCTTGGGATCTTGGAAACCGTATATGGTCACCATGTAACCGGTAATTGGATCTATTTGACCAGTAGAATACAAGTTCTTTTTGCTAGTTTCATCTTGATGTACCAAAGTCCACACCTGATTGGTCTTGGGGTCAATTTTAACGACTTTCGGATTTTTGGTTCTATCGATAACACCAGTAGAAGACACTTTTGGTTCAGATATTAAAATAGAAATAATTCTTCCATAGTTGGGATCATGCTTGTTAGTTTTTGGATTAGTATATCCTTTGAAAATCATCTGACCGTTATTAGCATCAACAACACCTTGTTTAACATCGTGTTTTCCGGTTTTCGGATCAGTAAAAGTTAACGTTGACTTAATAGGATCAATTTGACCATACTTCGTGTCAACAGTATTATTTACTGGATTGAGAAGACCCGAAGATATATCAGGTACCACATTTTTGACATCAACGGTGTTCTTTTTAGGGTCAACTTTGCCCATAAACGACACTACTTGAACCTCTGGTTCAATTTCAGAACCAATTTTGATAACTTGTCCAAGATTGCTATTCTCTACCCCTGTGAGAGGGTCCAAAACGCCATTATTAATATGAATGTTGCCATCACTATCAACAATTAACGGATGCGTTGTTGATTTACCACTCTGAGGGTCTTTTCTAATAATGGTCATTAAAGTCAAATTGATGATACCGTATCGGGTATGAATATCGCCCGTGGCAGAATTTTTCTTTGCATAAGTTGTCTCCATACGACCATTGGGCTCCAACTCGCCAGTACGAGGATCCTTTTTGGATGTTATACTGTTCACTTCAAGAACAGGATCATTTTGGCCACTGACGCTTATCATTTGCACTAAGTGGCTATCAACTTTACCTGTCTTGGGATCAATAACTCCATCCCGTACCAGTATTTGACCAGAGTTATCTTGCAATTCCGCAGCTTTGGCCTCAACTTTGCCAGTGGTTCGGTCATTGATAATCAATTTGTTATTTCTGGGATCCAAAAGTCCGTATTTGGTTTCGATAAGACCTGTTTGTGGATTCAAGTAACCTGTGGATTCCTCAATGACTCCCTTCTCTGGATCAACATTGCCAGTTTTCGGATCGGCCTTAGTGGTAATAACGCAGATTTTAATAATTCGTTTCTTGGGCGGTTGAGGTGTTGTAGGATCCTGCGCTTGTTTCAATCCTACCACCGAAAATACTTGACCAACATTAGCATCAACTTTTCCTGTCTTCGGATCGACAACTTTATTGCCGCTTGTGTAAATTTGACCAGTGGACGGATCAACCTTGCCTTCAACCAATCCTTTTTGACCTGTTACTGGATCTTGAGTGACAATGTTCCCTGTTTTAGGGTCCAGCAAACCGTATTTAGTATCGATCAGGCCGGAATTCGGGTCAAGAACACCGGAAATCTGTTCTTCAACGGCATTTTCCATGTCGACTTCACCGGTTTTGGGGTTCTTCTTGTAGGTAACAACCATAATTTTCACAACTCTGTGCTTGGGAACGCTGGTCATTGTCGTTACAATTTCTTGTTGTTGTTGTTGTAGTGGTGGTTGTTGGACGGGCGAAACTAAAGGTTTTATCGGACTGGGTGCTTTGGTTGTTGTGGTCACCTTTTCAGTAACTACTGTATGAGGAGGAGTAGGTTCCTTCTTGACCTGTTTCAAAGAAGTAGGTCTCGGGGCTCGAGCTGTTGTCAAAGTTTCCGTAACTTGTTCTGTAACTTGAGGCTTGACCACATCAAGAATGGAGGGCTTTTCCATTTCTTTAGAAATCACCGCAATCTGTTCAGCAACAGTTGGCTGTTGGGCAGCTATCGCATCAATGTTTGGCTCGTTCACTTTAACAGAAATTGCCCTGCCAAAGTGGCTATCAACTTTTCCGGTTTTAGGATTCATGAATCCACCCTTAAACACTAGCTCTCCATTGTTGAGATCAACGTACCCGTGTCGATATTCACTTTTGTTGCTCTTAGGATCCGTTACAAGCAACGTTTCAGCAGCTGGATCCAAAATTCCATACTTGGTGTAAACCAAATTCTTCTCGGGATCGTACAACCCTATCGAATTTTCGTTTTCCATAGCGTTCTTCGCTTCAATCAGATTTTTCTTGGTATCGAATTTACCGACGTAACTATTAATATTAACATCAGGATCAACTTCCTTTCCAACATGAATAACTTGCGTAAAAGTTGGATCAACTCTTCCTGTGGTGGGATTAACAACATCACCAGTAACTTCAATGGTTCCATCCTTAGCATTAATCTTGATGGGTTTCTCGGTAACTTTACCAGTTTTTGGATCTTTGAATGTGAGACGCATCAGTTTCAAATTAATTGTTCCATTCTTGGTGACAATTTCGCCAGTGTTGGAATTGATTTTTCCGTTGGAAATTTCGGAACGCCCGTTTGTATAATCAATGGCACCAGTTATCGGATCTTTCTTTGCAGTTGTAACAGTAATCGCATAAACTGGTTCCTTGGGATCAACCACATTCATCACTTGACTCAAAGAATTATCAATTTTACCAGTTTTCGGATCGTGGACATTGGTGTCGATGAAAATCTGGCCTGTAGCTTCGTTAGTGCTGATGGGATTGGTAATAGGTCTTCCTTTGGAATCATGCTGAACAATGGTTTTCTTCAAGGGATCAATTTTACCGAATTTTGTTTCAATTGTGCCAGTCTGAGGGTCCAAAGAAGCATCCAGTTTTTCAACGGTTCCCTTTTCAACGTCCAATTTACCCGTTTTCGGGTCTTTCTTAGCAGTGATGACCAAAATTTTAACCAGTTTCTTTTTGGGTGCTTTGATTGATTCCGGTAAGATGGTTCCTTTGATAGGTTCTGGCTTATCAGGAACAATTGTAATGATTTGTCCGGAAGATTCCAATTTTTCATCAGATCTGGGATCGTATACTGGGCCGTAAAGAATCAACTGACCACTTTGTTTATCGATTTTACCTTCGAGGACTTCTTCATCACCCGTCTTAGGATCCCTTATTTTAAGAGTACCTTTTTGGGGATTAATAAGTCCATATTTGGAGTCAATTTCGCCGTTGTCATGTACCACACCAATGGATTGATCAACATATCCCACTTCAGGATTCAAATGTCCTGTCTTGGGATCCTTTTTACATGTAACCACCATTATTTTCACAATATTATCTTTACTTTCAGGAGTTTGTTTCGCAGCAATGGGAACTGGAGGAATTACCGGAGGACTTACTTTAGTGGGGCTTGTTGGTTTACTCTCAACCGCCTTGACACTAACGGGAACCTCTTTATGTTCAACTTGCGGTTCCAAAAGAATGACCTTAATAGTTCTGCCGAAATTGTTATCAATTTTTCCTGTTTTTGGATTATACAGTTGCCTGAAGAGCAAATTTCCAGTATTGGGATCCTTAATACCATTCCTCACCTCAGTTTTTCCGGTTTTCGAATCATAAAACGTCAAAGTCTCAGCAACTGGGTCAAAAATACCGTACTTGGTGTAAACCTTGCCACTAGCAGGATCGTATAAGCCAGTGGAATCTTCACTGAGGCAATTTTTAGTATCCAAGCCTTTTTTGTTATCAACTTTACCAGAGACAGACGTAATCGTAACTTCTTGATCGTTTTCGTGTCCAACATGAAGAGTTTGAACAAGTCCAACTTCAGGTTTTCCGGTTTTAGGGTTCACAACTTGCGATGAAACGGTAATTGCATTCAAATTGGATGAAATCTCTACTGGTCTAGTAATCAAAGAGCCATTCTTCGGGTCTTTACTAAGGATGCACTTATTTTGAACATCAACAGTTCCATATTTCGTTGCAATGTTACCGGTCTTCGGATCAATAGAAGCATTAGATGTTTCTTTAAACTGTGGCTCGATTTTACCAGTAATAACATCACGTTTGCCCACCACTGAAGTCAACGGGACAATTACATCGCCTTTATCGCCAATAGATATTATTTGGCCGAGATGGGAATCAACTTTACCGGTCTTCTGATCAAGAACTCCATCATTAATGACGATTTTGTTCAAATTGTCATCGATTTCGATAGAACGAATGTCGGGTTTTCCTTTGTTATCTTTAGACACAATCTTCTTATTCAGTGGATCCACTAAACCATATTTGGTTTCGATTTGACCAGTCAAGGGGTCTAAAATAGCGTCCAAATTTTCTGTGGTGGCATGCGGCGCTTTCTCGGCTTCAATTCGTCCAGTTTTCGGATCCTTCTTAGCAGTTATGACTTTGATTTTAATTATTCGTTTCTTAGGTATAGCCAATGGAACCGCAGCATCTGCAGAAGGTTCTTTTCCGCACAAAGAAATTACCTGACCCAGAGATGGATCGCGTTTACCAGTTTTCGGATCAATGACTGCTCCCTCGTTAATTATGATTTGTTTGGTAACAGCATCAATATGCCCGACAACTTTCTCATGCTTTCCAGTGTCTGGATCAGTGATTATAACAGTTCCCTTCAACGGATCAATAACACCATACTTGGAATCGATCAAACCAGTGTCCAAATCTTCTTTGCCAGTGCTGATATCTAAAGCGGCGTTCTCTAAATCCAACTTGCCACCCCTGGGATCTTTTTTACAAGTGAGAACAAATAATTTGATGGGTCTGGTATTATTTCCGATAACAGGCAAAATTACTGCCGGTACTGGAGCTTCAGCTTTCTGCTGTTCGGAAGTAATAAGAGCAGCCGAAGCGTCCTTTGCTTTCGTGGGGGATTTCGCTGCTGCTACCGGAGACAACTCTTTGCTTTTGCTTTTAACAGCATCGCCCTGGCCGGGAGCGTAATTGAATGCGAGACCCGTAGCGCGTTGAGTCGGCGATTGCGGTTTGTCACCTGTGGGTGAAGTGGGTGAGACTGGACGCCCCTCATATGAAAAACCGCGTGTGTAGGGTTTTCTAGGACTGGAATTGTCCTCTTTTTCGTAATCGTAAGGTTTAGTATAGGCGGTGGTCGGGGAATCTGGAGAAGGTGGCTCCGCACTTTTCAGCGCTTCCTTTTCCTTTTTGTCCTTCGGGGACTTTTCGCGTTTCGAACCGAATGAAAGGAAACCAGGACTCTGTCAAGCACATGCAATATTTTACGTATAATACACATGCATTACTACAATGAACAATTTCTCGATGTTCCACAATAATATTTACACGAAAATATGCTACAAAAATTGTTTCTAATTACGAATTCAATAAAAATTTGGACTTTACATTACGATAACAACGTTTATCTTAAGAAAGGTAAATAAAATATTTAGAAATTTGTAATTTCGAAATAGAAATAGTTGATTCACGCCATAAAGATGCAACAATTTCAACGGTATAAATTTGTAAACATTTCCTACCTTTGATTTTTCCTTTTCCTTTGGTTCCTTTTTACTCGGCGTCCTTTCATGTTCGTGGCTTTCGGCGTCGGTACCATTTTGTTGTTCGGCGTTATTTTCCTTATCCTTCTCTTTATCCTTATCCTTCTTCTTCAAGAACCCAGCGGGCAAAACAGCAACCCCTCCAATAGGTTTCTGCACAAAACAATAACTTCAATTAGCAACAATTCAATTCACAGCAAAATTAAATAGGCTAGCCAGCAACAAAAAACAATAATGTTCACTAGAGTGCAATAAAAAGCAATACAATCGTTAAGCGTGTGTGTGTCGAACACCTTATTGTGTTTCTTATCAGCATCGAAATGTCCTTCCATAGAGCTTGCAGAACTTATCGATCCTACATCAGAAGTCGCTTGCGTTGTTAGCTAATTTGCACATACATTTCAATATTACAACCATTAATTTCTTATGAGCTACCACATACCTTTTCCTTCTCTTTGGACTTCTTGGCGGGACTTGAAGAATCGATATCGGGAATATGTTCAGGAGGATGCGACATCGTATGCCTCTTGTTGGCCTCGTTATAATCGTCTTCCATATTCATGCCACTAAGAGCTGCAAAAAACAAACTCTGTAGCAATTGCACACAATTTTTCATCCCCAAAAACTTACGATCCATACTTCGGGAAGTCAATCTTCGACCGGAAAGAGAGCGTTCGAATTGCGGCGGTTGTCTATCAATTGGAATCTTCCGGGTTTCGTAATGCGTGCGACCGGAATATCTAAACTTGGACCCTAAGCGCGGAAACAGCGTCGACTTCTGATTAGCCTCAGGACTCATCAGTCGGAAGAAAGTGTGGTGTTCCACACAGGTCTTCCACAGCTTCTTGGCAGCTCTGTGGTTGGCCAATTTGAATCCGATGGTTGATTCGAACTGCTCGAATTCGCCTGGGCGAATTTTTATGTAGAAGTTGTTGCGTTTGTAGCTAATTTTGAGTATTTTCGGCCAAGCGAAACGATTGATTCGCAATCTATCGCGGTAAACCAATAGTCCGGAAGCGCACACGCCCAGCATTATATCGACACCCTCCGAGTCTTTGGCAGGATGCAGATCGACTCCATACATTGCCAGTTTTTTCGCATTCTCCAAGTAATGCATCTCGGCTTCGGCTGGAGTCTGTCCTTTATGGGTCTTGTGCAACTCAATGACCTTATCAAGCAGTTCCTGATTTTGGTTCGGAGCGAATTTGAAGTCCTTCAAATAAGTGCGACCCATGGTGGCTGCATCGTAATCACCAACCTCGGATTGCACTAAGAACGAGCCCAGCAGGGCGTGGGTGACGAAAGAACACGGAAGTCGGTTGTTTAAAATGTCGTTGCGTATTTGCAAACACAAATGGTAACGCGTTATATCTTCCTGCAACTGAGCAGGATCCGGAGGATAGAATTTAACTTCGAAACGGAATTTCCAAGGTTCAACTGCAAATTAAAAAAGAACAAGTTAAAAATAAAATCCATGCGGACTTTTAATAATAATTTTTATTACTCTTCATAAACTTGGAAATCTTTTTCTCCAAATCCAGCCAGTTGTGGGGATCATGACGGTCCGCATAAACCAATCCGAAATAATCCTTCTCGATCAGATTTATCGAGTCGCAAACTTTGTTCAATAAATCCTCTCCTTTCGCTTTCCTCTGCGGGAAATTTACATTTTTAGTATTATTTATTACCCAAAATTTGAAAACCAAAAAAACTAACTTCAATATAGACATCCAGAACGCTTCCATCCAGCATGGTAACATTAGCCAGGACATTTCCAACGCGGTTCGCCGGTTTTCCCTTCGACGGAGAACCATTCTCCGTTTCCGCTACCATCGTTTCAGCAGGCATTTAAATCTGCAAACAGAAACTAATAATAGAGCTCCTAATAAAACAGCCAAATTCGTGTATCGATCGGCTGTAAAACTAGCGTACTGGGGACGAAAAGCGGTGAAAATCTATTGCAGACACGAAGGAAAAAAGATTATCATTTTGAGCCAGACTGTCGGACGCCGCAGAGTAAACGTCCGCACAGTAATTGGTACTTCTTGAAGACGCCAGGAAATTACCTCGACAAGCAAATCTAATAACTAGGCGGCGCTAATTAAATTAGTTAAATTTATTTACAGCTTTTAATTTCCACCGAAATAATTACGGGTTTGACGACAGACACGAATGGGCGCATTGTGCAGGAGGAAAAGCGCGCGCGACTTTGTGAATTTCCCGCAGGTCGTTGCCTCTGCACGCTTTTAAAATAAGCACATTAAAAAACGCGCGCCCAACATGCAAACAATTTTCCTCATTCTCAAATATGTTATGTACAAGTCCTGTGTGTATTTGTGTGTTAGTGTTTGCACCTGCTGCCGATTATTTTCTGATCCATTTTACACCTTAGCTGCCGCAACAAGTATTTTGTTTTTCCAACAAATTACCTCTTAAACCATTTTCAGCAGTTACCTGTTGAAAATAAAAGACATGCAACAAGTTTTCTTTTGTTGTTTTCACTTTAAGGAAGAGAAAAAATTTGTTAACTATTTTTTTGTTTCTTAAAAGTTATTGCGAAGTTTAATTACCACAGTTTAAGTGATTGAAGTTCTAATAAAACAAATTGGGTCATAATATTTAACGCTTGTGCTTAGGTGTTAAGTAATTTTTCTTCATTGTTAATGCATTTTCTACTGCTTCCAATAAAAACATCATAAAAAAAAAATAAGAAAAAAGAATTGCTTGGCACAATTACCGTTATTTACAATAAAAAGAAATTTATAAGAATTAAAAAAAATAATTTGTAACATAAAAAGTTGTTTTATATTCAAAAAAGAAAACCAAGCTTTTGAAATTGAAATACCAATGTGAAAAAAATGCAGCGAACGTGAGTAATGCATCCCATGGTAAATGAACATTTCCGGATTCTCCTCATGAATGATTTGAATGTTAAAAAGGAGCTTATCTTGTAAATCCTGTTTATTTACGGACACGCCCTTGGACACCAGCAAAAAATTATCTTTTAAGTACTTTTCCAATTTACTCAACTAACAAAATTAAAAACTAATAAACGCATGAACTAACAAAAATAGAAAAGAAACCCTTTTCAAGGATATAAAAGGGTCGGAGACTCGGAAATAAAACCGGAAACTAATTACAGAAAACACGCACATTCCAAGATTATTCAATTGTCAAGCTTAATAACAGTTTAATGTACACGCAATTACAGCAGAAAAGTCTCGAGTTCTTGCTTTTAGCATTAGCAAAGCGGCGCATAAATTATGACATCATTGCTATATTATGCATAATCGTTAAGTTATTTTCGAAAAAGGTACAGCAATGAAACCATCATAACCAGCAGCAGCCATATCAGCTACGTTCGGTTCGGTAGAATAACCCAATTGAAAGGTCACACACAATGAGATGTCGCGCAATGGATGATGATGATGATCACATCATCGCAACGCTAAATATACATATAACACATATTACGAGCAGCCTCAACTCTAATAAAACCGAATCAAATTCTTTGCCTGAACAGACTCAGAGAGCGCATCTAACTAGAACGACTTCGTGTCGATCGAAATGGCAATAAATGGTTCGCGCATTAAGGCAATTTATTTTTATAAATTTGAACACGACCGCTGTTACCACGGCAACCGTATCATATAAATTTATTTATATTGATCGCATTTTATTGATGGCCGTGAGCTTCAAAAACTGGGTCTTTTTATTCTTTCTGTTTTTTTTTCTTGAATATTAGGATATCATTTATAGCCTCCTATAAAAGTAGCACAATCCTTCTTCATGACGGAACGCCTAAAAATAAAGTTTTTTAATTCAGCTCTTGGTATTAGGACAAACGCAAACTACAACAAATGCACGTAACGTGCATAATTTAGCAATGATGATGAAACCTAATTAAACTGAAAAAATAACGAGTCTGTATTACAGCTACTAATCACGCACACATTGTTTCGCGCATTACTCATCTTGTTTGTTTCTCCGCAGGTCCTGAGCTGTTTTTAACGGGGGGCCAACAGTAGCAAAAAAGAATTATCGCAACAACTGTTAGCTTCTTGCGCGGAACGTAACGACATTTCGCCGAAAATCGAGCGTGAATCCGCCAAAGAACCGTTAATGCGTTTGTTGTGATTCTCCAGGTGCGCGCGTGTGTACACGGTGGCAAATAAAGAACACACCTATCTCCGCCGCGGTGTTGTGTTTATACATCGGCGGACTCGTACAAAGAGGGACACAGGTTGTCAAACGACCTGCGTCGCTTCTTCGCCCTTAATAATAATAATGTGTGCCAACGAACGAACACAATCTCACTTACCGCTCGATTAGAAATTTGCTTTTGCAGTGCTAAAAGCAGTGTAATCCATACAGCAATTGCGGAGTAGCAGAGATGCAGTTTACGGAAACGGCACACACATTCGCAGCACGAAACTGGGATGGGCCACCATAAACAACGCACCGCCACTCGGATCGCTAGCAGTTAGACGCACACACCAAACAACGCACTGTGTCTGACTAACTGACTGACTGCTGGCTGCGCTAATGATGGCTTTTCGAAAGGATATTCTAGTAGCAGGAGAAGAAGGCGCCCGGCACACAGCAAACCAGTCATCAGGCGTCCTTCTTCTTGCCGGTGCTCCTTCTTTGTCCTGCGCTGCGCTGCGCACTTGTTTTTGTCTCCTAATGTTGGCAGCGCCATTACTGCTTTGCAAAAGCAAGCGGGAAATTTAAAATTCCTGCTGATTTATCAACTTTTCTTTGGCCTACAAAAAATCTATTAGTTATGAAATTATACAATTATTAAACATTTCTATAAAGAAGTTAATCAAATCTACCAACTAGTATATTATTAATAAACAACAGAATATTCATTGAATATCAATATTATAAAATAGAAATGCTGATGAAGAACATAAGTGACGTCATATGTTATACATAGGTATGCAGTCACGCCCGAAGCCAAAGATAATTGTTAATCATAATTCATTTATCAGTGAGTTCCTCGAAGCAGTAAACAGCAGTAAAACTGTATATATTGTTACTATTATTGCTGAAATGTGATCATTTTAGAAGACAAAATTTGTGTAGGAAGAGAATAGCAGTGGAAAACCACAAGGAAATGCTGCATTTCATGTCCTTTTATTACTTTTCATATTTTGTTCTTATGTAAAACTATTCACTACTTAAATATAACCGAAAAACTGCTATTTTAAAATAAAATCAAACAAAAAAAAAAACTCAAAAAAACATTGTTTTTTTTTTAAGACTCTTAATGAGTGAAAAAATGAGCAAAACTAAGAAATAATTTAAATAGTGATTCGAAAGAAAATTTATCAATGTACTAGCAATATTATATTGTTGCTTAAGTTGCTTAAAAGTACACGTTACAAGACAGACTCAGAAAACAAAAACAAAAAATCGAAGGAGCATATCATAGTTTACGTTAACTTCTGTATGATGGCCGAATTGAGGAGACCGGCCTCGGCGATCGTTTGCGAATTTTCCAGTTCGCGAGGGGGAAACGCGCCCAGCAACGTAAAACTGCGCGTCTCGAATTGGGGCCTCGCGGAAATAATGTAATTGCGAATTTCCTCGACCGTGTGCTCATGATTGAACTCGCCGACCATTCGGGTGCCATCAGCCAAACGAATTTGCAAGCTGAAAATAACAATAATTTTTCATTTAGTTCTACATCCTCGTTTCCTTATTCCCCACTAACTTAAAGTTAAAGATTTAAACTTAAGTAAAACCAAAAAAATAAAATTATTAATTTTGATAAGCAAAAATCAATCGGTAAAAACTTACTTTGTGGTGGGTTTAGTTTTATCAAGTTTCAGGCACTGTTTAGCGTTAGATTCGTTGACTTGCTGGTCATCGGGGCATGGGGCCCCAATAGTTGGAGGAGTAGGGCTGCCCAAAGTGTGTCCGGCTCCTTGGAAAACGTGTCTGCTCCTTGGCTCGCTAGCTGGGGAGAAATTTTCGTTCTTGTGGTCTTCCATTATGACATGCACCTACAATTTTCATAAATTTTCACATAAGCAATTACTTATAACAATTAATATTATTAAAAAAAGGAAAAAAAACATACTTCGCTGTATCCTTTGCGTAATTCGTGCGGAATTTCTCCACGTCTGACACTATTGAGAAATTCCTGATTTGCCGGATCGGAATACAGACGCAAATTACCGTTGTCCACGCTGAACCCATCGCGCCACAACTTCAAAGACACCTGTACTGGCCTGGAAGGTTCCGGTGCTCCAGGTACTGCCTCAGAATCATTGTCAGTCTGTCCCAATTTGTACCCTGTGCCCTTGAAAGCCTTTGAGCTGCTACTTGGTTTTTCATCCAGTACCTCAATACCATGTCTTAAAAAAATAAAAATTAAAAAATTCCCAAAACAAACAAAGAACCTCTTACTGTTTCACTGATTTAAACATTTCTTGAACAAAGTCTTTCTTTTTAGGACCCAAAACCTGCTGGCCACTGTGCTCAGAACCTCCTGCATAGAATGCTTGGCCTTCTTCCTCTTCATCACTTGAACTATTCAGACTGTGAATGGTCGCAAAGTTACTGCTGGCTTTCTTGGCTTGTGGCTTTGGTTTCGGCTCGGAGGCAGCCGGTTGTGGAGGATCGATTATTTCTACATCGGAATTGCCGTCTGCTTCGCCATCGAAGAAGCTGGTAATTGCTAACTGAAAGCAGGTGGTTTAAAAATGATTTTCAGGAGACTTTTTACAGTATATAAAGACATTCTAACCTCTAAACTTCCTGATGCCGAGTCCAAAAAGAACCTGGCTCGTTCATCGTTTGCACCAGTCACGGATTTAAAGTGTTCTAATTTCTCACTTTCATCGCTCATTTTTTACAATTAAGCTCTGTTAACACGAAATGAATGAATTACAAAAACTTTACAAAATTTTGATTAGTCAACTGAGAAGTGAGATGTGCAAGCAGTAGAGTGAGACAGCAGTTTTGCAGGAAAATGGGAAAACTCCATAATTTTTGCTGGTGACATCTGTCGCAGTTTTCAGTAAATTGTCTACATGTGACATAACCAAACTTAATTTTGTAAACATTTTAATTTTAAAAGTGTTATGAAGGCAA
>JASKGO010004063.1:0-21981 GCA_030556065.1 Holobus sp. GC000080
GGCTTTCTTCTTATTTTCCTCATCCAATTTGACATCTTCTTCTGCAGATTGTTTCAGCATCAATTTCAAATTGTTTTCTTCTTGTTCGTAGTTGCGCAAAGCATTCTCCCACATATTTACCAAAGTTTCAACGGATTTCACAAACAATGCATTGTCTTCGGGAAGGCTTTTCTTGCCTCTGGCTTTTGCAGCAGTTTCCCTAACGTTTCTTAGCTTTATCAAAGCATTTATTGGAGAAAGCGGCTTTTTAGCTTCGGATTTTTTACGTGTAACTTTACTTAAGACAACATCGGCATCTTTTTTCTTTGTTTCTTCAATTCTAGCTTTGAAAAACATTGTTTTAAAGAAAGAAGTTCTATTTTTTAAAGAAAAATGTTCTATTTTTTAAAAGATCAAAAGTAAGAATGTAAAGAATGAAAAGCTAAAAGTTAAAAAAAGTAAGACAACTGTAAGTGAGAATATCTACACGAGAAATCGTTTATTGTACATTGAATAAATCAAGTAATTTAATTAAGTAATTAATCAATAATAATAATAATTAATGAGCGAATTTCTAAAGTCAAGCATCTTCGGTTATTGCACGTGCGCCTTTTGCAACGATATGTTTCAATTTCTTTTACATAATTATTAATTAATTAAGTAATGTTTTTTAAGAGTAGTTTTTTTGGTTTTCCATTTGTTTTTGTTTTTTTTTTTCACCATCTTCTTCATCTTTTAGTTTGCTCAAAGAGTCCTTAGTATGATTATTAATTAATACAATACAATAAAATACAATACATGAAAATTAGTGCCTTTCTAAAAGTCCTTAACTTTTAACTTATTTATAAGTAATTAATTATTTTATTGAGCAAGAGCTTTAATTAAAAGTTTCCTGTTTTTTTTTACGACTTAATTACATTGAATTGAATACATTAAATGGATTCGAGCAATTTGTAAATTGGATTTAAAGTGCCAATTTTTACAGGATTTACGATTTTTAATGTAATTTCAAATGTACAAAATTGAAATAAAGTAAGCTTTTTGTGGTGGTTTCCAACCATCAACCTTTATGCTTGTTATGTAGTCAGAAGAAATAAAGTAATTAATAAAAACCGAAACAGAAGAAAGAAGTGAGTGAAGAATTTACATCAAAGGCTTTTCCTCTCTATCTATTTCTTTCACCTACATATTATTTTTTTTTCTTAGTTTATTTTTTCTTTTTAATGCTTATTAAATATATATTTTTATGTATATTATATTTGTTTTCATAGTATATGAATATGCTGGATGATTGCTTTTTGGTTTTTGTTTTCCTTTGGATTTTAAAACTCTTTTTCTGTTTTTCATTTTGTTTTTTTGTTTGTTTAAAAATCGTTTAAAAGCACTGCAAATGTTTCTTTTAAATTATTATATTTTTCAGGATTTAATTTTAAATAGTTTTTAGAGTCTTTTTAATAAATATAAACTTCATTTAATTAATAAAAAACCGTTTAAAAGTAATGAAAAAAAAAAGCAAGAAAATTTTAAAAATCTACAAAGATCCAAGCAGAAAACAAAAACTCCAAAAACCAACCACCTCATTCGGCATATTTAAAAAAGATTGAAGATCAAGGCTTACTATAATTTCATTGTACAAACACAACAATTAGTATTATTGCTTGTGGATTTGCTGTTTTACTTTTCCTTTCGTTTGTTTTTTCTTTTTACTTTGGTATTTTCATATTATAATAATATACTACACATTTACAATTTGCAAATTGAAAGGTAACTCATCAATTAAACATTACAAAACCAATAAAAATAACAATTAAACAAGTAAAAGAACTGCTTGGACGGATTTAAATTAAAAAACTTTAAAAGGGAACAACAAATTTCCAATAATAATAAAAAAAAAAACATTCAAATTTAAAAGAATAAGGCAAAAAAGTAAAAAAATAAAGAGGAAAAAAAGAAGAAGTACATTTTGCGCAAAGTTACTTTTGGTTTTTTAAAATCGTCAATTACACATTCAATATAATAATGTTTCTTAAAAGGCACACCTATAAGACATAAATTACTTTTTGTTTTCATTATCCATTTTGTGTGATAGTTGTGGTAGTAGTAATTAATATATCTTATACAATATAATAATATATACTTTAATTACGTAGTTATTATTAATATAAATATTATACTTTTTGTTTTTGTTTTTGCGTGAACAGAGTTTAAATTTTTCGCTTTTCGCATTTTTTTTTTTGCTTTTTGCATCTCGTAAAAACATTTAAATTTAAACTTTGTTTTAGCAGCAGCAGCAACAGCTGAGAGAGAGGGGGGTTCGTGCTTCCTTTTCCAGTCATTAATACAATTTTTACTTCTCATAATCTCATTATTAATCATTAATAATCATATTTAATTAATTAATCAATAACAATTATTATTAATATTATTAGTGTCAGTCACAGAGATATATTTTATATACACCGTGATGCGAATTGTACAATTGCACGAATGATAAAGAGATGGAAACCGTCTAAAAAACACTCAAAGCTTTCTTTTCTTTATAATAGTTTTTAAGTTATTTATCATAATTAATGTATTTAAATAGTACATAATACTTTTTTGTTTTTCCAATCTATAATAATTAGATTTGGTTGCAAGTTATTTTCTCATTTTTTCCTTTTCTGTTGTGTAATTAATTAGTTAGGGTATCAAAAACGCAAGCCACTACTGTATAATATTCTTAAGAGTCTATCAAAAAATTGTACAAAGTTTTAAGTTTCTTTTTGTTTTTTGTTTTTGGTTTGCAAAGAGACCAAACTGCACTTTATTACGTAGTACTAATTTTGCGATACTTTTTTAGCGCAATTTCTCCTTTGCATTCTTTCCATTTTTTCAAAATTTCATTTTGGTTTTCTTTTTTTTTTTTTTTGGTGTGTAAACATTGCTATTTGAAAAGTTTTAAAATTCTAAAAGTCCATTCATTGTAAGAAAAGCGAAGGGATTATTAAAGGAAGCACTAGCTGTTTCTTAAAAAAACAAAACTACAAAAAACAACAATAAAAAAAACATTCAAAGCATAAAAACAAAACAAAAAAATAATAAACTAACAAATAATATTAATAGTAATACAAATTATCATACAAATAGTAATAATAGTAATAATTATTTAAACTAACTAACATAGGTATTACGATTGTGTTTTTAATTAATTAATTAAACGTATTTTAAATCTAATTAAAGCGATTAATCTCACATATACAACACATTGAATTGAATTTAATTGAATCGAAACGAATCGAATGAATTGAGGGAGCGAGGGGGCCAAAAATAGATTGGAAATTGTTCAAAAAGAATATTTACTGCTTGCAGGCAAGTAAATAACAACAACTTCTAAATAATAATAAAAAAAAACAACAAAAAAGATAACTAAATTAAGCAGAACAAAGCAAAATGAACAATCAGAATTATTTCTAAATGTATATAAATCACACGCATTCGATCGCAGCAAATTTTCAAATTTCAATAATTAACATTTTACAATTATTGAAAAACAAAAAAACATTAAACAAAAAAAAATTATGATGATAATTGTTATAAAGACAAACGGAAAGTCCTATAAAATAAGCGTAAATTCTAACACTTCCAAAGCATTGCTCCAGTGAACATCGAATTCATTAAAGTATCGAAGAAATTTATATATCACACGACGCATATTTGCTTATTAATTGATTACAATTATCAAATGTTGTTAGTAATTTTACGTTTACTAAATGTAAGAGGAAAGAATTTAATAGTAATAATAATGTTAATAGTAATAATAATAAAACTAATGAATTTCAATCAAATAGAAAAGCTGCTTTTTTAGCAATATTTCTAGCAATACATTGTGTTTTGTGTTGTTTTTGTTTGCAAGAGGAAAATTTGGCATTTTGTGGTTCCACAATTGGCAGCAATAGTAATTAACTAATCACTATTTTAATATTTAATGTATAAACAACATGGAAAATAATTTTCAGTAAGAAAAAAACACTTTTTATCAATGTCCAATGTGATTTTTTATAATTAAACTGACTTTAAGTGAAAATTCATCAATTTTTCAATAGTTAAATCAAAAAACAAATTCAAAAACGCACTTTAATAATAAAGAAAAAAGTGTTTGCGTTTGCTGTTCCCTATTTTACTGATTTTTTTACATTATTATTCGATTATTTGTTATTTAATAATCTCAGCACTTGATTCTATTATGTCAAACATTCGGTGTTTCTTTCTTAGTTTTTTTTTTAATGCCTTTCTTAATTTTTAAACATATTTTCACATTATTTTAAATATGCAGAGGTAGATTATCAATTAATTTGATTAATTATGTTATATAAAAGTGTTTGCACAAAATCCGCAATGAAAAACCCTGTTTTTGCGCTTGGAAATTTGCAAATTTCACAATTCAACAACAACGAAAGCACAAAGCAAACAACATTTTAAATTTAAACAATTCCAAACAAAAACAAAGAAATATCCGGTAAAATTATTCATTGCGTGTGAATTCATCGGGTGCAAACAGATTATAACTTTTTTTGCACTTGCACACTTGTTCCTTACATTTAACAATAATAATAATTAATTCATTAAAAGTTATTTATCGCATTGGCAAATTGATAATTAATAAGCGCAAGATTTCTGTGTTTCTTCAATTTTTTTAAATAATAATTATTAATTCATTAAATATTTCCGCTTTTGTGGCTCTAAACTTAGTGTTATTTTCATTGGATTATTTATTAAATTAGTGGATAAAATTAATTAGTCAGTTGTTTAATTTAATTAGTAAAATACAAAATGTTAAAAAAATACTTTACTAGCAATTTCCCTGTTTTTAAGCAAAAAAAATTGCATTTTAAAAAAGCTTCAGAAAAAGCAGCAAAATACTTTTTCAACAGTTTGTTTTCAGTAGTTAATATTAACCGTTTTGACTGTTTACTTCTTCATTTTTAATTTAACTCTTTACTGGCTGAGGAGGCTAATGGCACTGATGAGATTATATGGAGTTTCAATATTACTTTCATTAACATTAATTAATAATTACGTTAATTACATTGTTATTTTTTTTTTATAAACCTGTCCTGTCTTGTTAGTTTTTTTGTTTTGTATTAGCAATATTAGTTTGTTATTAAATATTACTTATTAATTGTTAATTTGTTTTGCTTGTTTTTTTTTGGTTGGTTTTGCATCTTATTAATATTACAATAACGACTTAAAAATTAATAAACGTTTCGAAAAAATATGGGTAAGTGTTTTTTGTTTGTTTCCATGTTCATTGAACTTAATTTTTTCCTCTTACTTGTTTGCTTTTGCTTTGTTTCTATATTCCTACTATTCAAGCAAATTATTAAGTTTTGTTTTTGCATTAGCTATTTTTGTGTTTTGTGTGTGATTTACCTGAATATTGCAGTAGTACGTAAATTACATACAATAAAAACTATTTTCAGCGGCTGTCGAGAGTGTTGCCAGTCGCTTTTTTGCTTCTGCAGCTTTCGCTTATTCTTCTCTTCTACCAACAGGGACCCCTTTCAGTCGCTGTTGTTGAAGTACTCAGAAGCATTGCCGCGGCAAATAGGACACGTTCGATTTGACTAAAACAGTTTACATTTGTTACAACAAAAAAAGTAAAAAAAAAGCATAAAAATTGATTTTCTTATGGTCCGCAAAACAAAATTTAAGGATACGAGTCTCTGATTTAATTTTTAACAACTTTATTTAACTGATTTTCCTTTGAACTTTTGAATTTTCCTCTCAATTAAGGAAATTCATTCTATCGATATAAAAATTGAATAATTAGTTATAAAGATATAATAAAAATTGTTAAGAATTCCACAAGTCAAAGGCTTGCACTTTAAAAACAAGAAATCAAAGGCAAAAATAAAACAAAAAGCACTTACCCGGAGCCACTTATCCACGCATTTGGCATGGAACTCGTGCGAGCAGGGCAGCACGCGAAGCAATTGCCGCGCCTCGAAGTCGCACATGCAGACGACGCACGACGTCTGATCGCCCTGATGCGTGTCCGCGTTGAACTTGTAGCTGACCAATTGTTCGATCTCCAGTTTGGCCAAGCCGCGCGGCTTCGCCTCCCCCAAGCGCTCCGCCAAATTGAGCAGCGCCTCGTAGTTCTCAGTCTCCGCTCCCACCGAATCGGAGCTACTTAGGTCGGTCTGATTGAACGGCGACAGTGGCGGATTCGAGAACATTGCCCTGAAACATGAAAAACCCATAGCAATTATACAATACAACACATATTTCGCATAGAGAATACTGACAGGAAATGCAAGAGGAATCCAGAGTATTGCGGCGGCGTGGCCATCAACGGTGGCGGCGGCACTCCGTGCCATCTTGCACGTGCTTGCGGCGGCGGCGGCAAACGCGGGGCGCGACGTCCGCGCGCGTGCAGCAAGTCCAACTGCGAACCTCTGGTCTCCGCGCCGAGGAATACCGGCGGCGACACTTGCAGCGTGGGCACGTGCAGAGCGGCATTGCCGTTGCCATTGTGCAGCGGCCCGTGATGGTCGTTGAGCAATTCCAGTTCCAGGGCATCCGCACGCTTCAAAATTCAACAAAACATTACTTAATGTACATTCTTTTCTTTTACAAATAAAAATAAGATTTTTTTAAATATAAAATTGATTTTTTTTTTGCAAAATAGAAAAGTAAATAGAAAGTGTAAAAGTTACCTGTGTTGGCATAGGCTGATAATGGTTGGGTGAGATCGACGCGGGCGACGGGAAGCCGCCGTAATTCTGAGCGATGAACTGATGATGATGATGATGCGGCATCAGCTGAGCCGGATAGACGGGACAGGTGTGCATGTGGGGAGCGGCGCCGGGGGGCGCGCTGCACAGCGACAAATGCGCTGGCGTCGGATAGTTCCAGACGGGCGGCGGCGGAATCTCGTGGTGATGATGATGATGGTGGTGGTGGTGATGGTTGTGCAACGGAATCGTCACCGGATTCTCCATCATCATCACGGTGGATTGGTGCGCGTGCGGATGACTTACGGGCGGCGAGCTCGCCATGAAAGGCTGATGGTGCGGCGGCTCGAACACCCGCTCTCTGTACCTCGGTCTTCGCAACGGTGGACTTCCCTGCAATTGCAACAATTTCATTACTTGTTTGCTTTAAAGAATTTCCTTAAAATTATTAATTTTCATGTTTCATTTGTATAATTTACACAATTTTCATTTTCTCTGCGATTCATTTAGAAAAACAGAAAATAAAAATAAAAAAACGGAGTTCGTCATTCGTCATTACTTCTGATAACAAATGCATTCTTTGCATTGGCTCTGCAATTGTTTCCACAAGCAGCGCTAAGAATAATAAAGTGCGTAATCAACAGCTCTAATTACAGTAAATGGAAACACAATTTTAGCTGCTGCTTAGCTGCTCATTGGTTATTACTTATTACTGTTTACTTTGGAAACAGAATTCCGTTTTTCACATATTCGATTCGAACCAAAACCGAAATTCAACAAAAATAAAATAAAAACGAAAAAGGAAAAGCAAAGCACTACCTGCTTTTAGTACCATTGTATGCACTCAGCACACAACACACAGAACACACCTGCAGTATACCTATTCTATTTACAAAAGGGCATCTTTACCTGCATGGTATGCGTCGACGGAGGATGCTGTCTGGGAGATCTGCGAGGCGGTGAGGCCGGCTGTGCCGATAACTCGATATGGTGTCCCGAGCGGGACAAACGCCTGCGTTTCCTCGAAGGGCTCTCGCTCTTTATGCCGTCATCACTGCCCTGGCGGGCGTAAAACGGCGGCGAATGCTGTTGAAAATGCAACGGGCTCACACGTACCTCTGCAAAACAACAGCAATGCACACCACAAATTATTCCATAGTTTTTTTTTTTAATTTAAAATAAAAAACTAATAAAAAGTAAAGAAAGAAAAAACTACCTCGGCCATGTCTGCCCCGGACGTGATTGTGGTTGAACTCCAATAAAGGCGGCGGTCTATTGAGATGCGGCTCCCCTTGGGGCGAGCCCAAGATGCCCGAATTGTTATCGCACACGCTGATGTGCAACGGCGGCGAAATGTGTCTCCGATCGCTGGCGGTCAAACTCAAATGACGCCGATGGTTATCACCGCTATAATTGAGCCGTCTTTCCACTGGATGGCGGCGATCCTGCGTCTGACCTGCCGATTCCAAATAACAGTTGTTCAGTACAATTAGCGCGTTTTGCATTTTGCAGTTAACAGTAACACCGGGCACCGCACTATCGGCACTAACTAAACTAACTAACTACTACTACTAGTAGCAATTGCAATAAAATGCTACTAGAGAAGGTTTTGATGCGTACCTGTCGCCTCGTGGTAATGCAAATGACTAGCGATGTGATTGTTACGTAAAACTGGACTTAATTGCGACTTCGGATACCCGTGGACGTAATTCGACTCCTTTGGGCTGTTGTTGTTAGCCACGGAACATTCACCGCTAAAACAAATCGGAAAATTATAATTTATCGATACAATTTTCTGCACTTTTTGCACTTGTTTGCTTTTGTCTCTGTTTGAAAAAAAATTCCAAAGGTATTTGGATTGCAAACAAGACTAGATGAAATGCTATTTAGCAAACAGAGCAAACAAATTTAGCTAGCTGTGTTGCTTAGTAACAATAACTTATGGGAAACTGTTAGCACAGACCGCTAGTATTTAGTTATTTATATTTGAATTTCGCGCCAAACTAGAAACGGCCATTGCAAATTTTATAAATTTACATTTATGAGTGTTATCGAGCTATTCACGGGCTATTAATAGTTGAAATGAAAAAGGGAATGCGTACCTTCGATTGAAACCTGGCTCATATTCGCGCCCGTACTCTGTTTTATTATTATTGTATCTGCTATTGTTGGTGTTCCAACGATGATTGGGTCTGGTGCTCTGGGCACCTCCGCTGTGTCTATTGAAACTTGCTGTATTCCTGTGCGTCTGTCCTCCGTGGTTATTATTATTCATAATGCGTGCAATTGATGCCGAACTGCAACGGATGAAAAACGTTTTAATAGGCTCGGATGGAATTTCTGCGACTTTTTACAGTTTGCAAGTTGCAAATTTGCAATGACAAGCAGAAACAACAAAAAAACAAAATTTTGGTTTGCCCATCCACACATATGCAAACGCACACACAGTACACACTAACAAACAGAGTGGCAATGATGAGCAAACAACCTTGGGTGTACTTACAGCAGACAATGTGTAGTGGAGAGTTATTATTATTATGGGTTTAATGTATTTACGTCTCTCTGTAGGTGCACAGTGTGCACTGCTGGGCCTCTGCTCTGCTCTGTTCTGCGATAAAATAGTGGCGAACTGGCGACGCAACAATCTCTCTCTTGGTTTACTTGGTGCTCGCTGCTCTTGTGCAATGCAACAGCACACCACAAAGCACAGCAGACAGCAACAGCCAGAGCTAGTAGCACAGGGGGCAAGGTGATTCAGACGCACTGTGCTGCACGGTGTGTGTTTGTGTGTGTCGAAATTGTGTGGATTTTCTCTCGGTGCTGATGCTGACTCGTGACTCCGTCCGTAGTACTCCGTGTCCGTCGTCCTCTCCTCTATGTGGGTTGTGTATTGATCCGCCAAGCTATTGCTTGCTTGCACTAAGTCCGTTTGGGTTCGCAGCCAAGCCAAAGGCAACTGCTCGAAGCAACGGCAGCACGGCAATTATGCATTATATGTATTATTCGATGCTGCTCCCTGTGTGTCGCATTCGACGCCCAGCACCCACACCTCCACAGCTAATCGTTTCGCAGCACTGCGCTCTACGCTGAACCGACTGAACTGTGTTGAAAACGAATTCCGTTTTTTTTTTTCTGCGTAGCACAAGGGCCAAGACCAGCAACTGCCACACGCTCTCGAAGCACAGCACTCTGCTCTCCACTTTGCACACAGCAGGCAGCAGCAGCACACAATAATGACGACGCACGCACTTACTTTTCCTTTTCTACGCCTCGCTCTGCTGCTGCGGTTCGCTGGCTGCTGTGGCGTTCTCCAAATGGAATGGTTGTGAAACTGCTCGCTCACTGCTGCTGCTGTCCCTCAACTGAGCAACCCACTGGTTTAGTTTCGGTTTCCACCACGTGAAGCGCTACAGTTTTTTGTTTTTTTTGTTTGTTTTTAGTTTATTCTAAGTTCGCCCTGTTCATTGATCTAGTTATTTTTCATTCAAGATTTAAGAAAAAGTCCCTAAAATTTCTTAAAATTTGTTTTTAATTTTTTATGCTGTTACTATACCTTTAATGTGCGTTTCGTTTTGAAATTTATGTTATTTTATTTTTCCACCGATACTTTAGTTGTTTTAAACAATTTAATTGCTTTTTTATAAATAATAATAATTAAGTTGATTAAAAAAAGTGACAGATATTTTTGTTTGTTTGTTTTTTGTTTGTTTATATTGTAGTTCCTGATTTCGCACTGTAGGGGTCGCTTCAATTGTAGCTCTCTATAAACATTATTTTAAATGTTGATTTTCATTTGTAATTACACTAATTAAACTTAAAGCTAATTAAAAAACATAAAATAAGTAAAAAAGTAATGAGTAATTTATCGTAGACTAATTAATTAAGTGCGTTTGCGCGTAAATAATGACATTTTAAAACGTGTTTCACTTGGAAAAAGGAAACATCAGCTCATCCTGTCTCTTTCTAATCATTAGTTTTCCACAGATATTTTACTACTGAAAAGTTGTTTTTAAACAGTGTTAATTAGTGTATTCTAAAACCATAAAACCTTTGCAAGTTTTAAAATAAAGTGCGTCGAGTTCAAAATAGGAAACTTTTGCGATTTTGAGTGCACACAGGGGCAACCAGCAGGACAAAGCAGAATGATCGAAGTGAGATTTTTTAACCATCGATACGTAAGCAGATTCTGATGAAACGTAAATACGTTATTTTTAAAACGGTGTCTCGTATGCTTTAGAATTCCGTTTAATTGTGCTGCTGCTGCTGCGGATACCGAAAGCGCAACGAGCGAAGCAAACAAAAAGATCCAAAATTAGCCCCCGACGACGAATCGCAAAAAAGCGAGGTTATGTTTTGTTAATGTCAAATTTGAATGTCATTGTGCAGCACGACTGGATTGAACTGAGCAGCTAGCAGCTAGAAGCAGCAGCATTCTTTGGGATGAATTTGTTGGCTCCTCTCGTCGGTTGGCGTTAAAGGTAACGATGGATTTCTGTGATAGGAACAACCAGCAAGACGCCTCCTCTAGTAAATTCGCCAAAGACAGCAAGGAAGAGGAAATGAAGAGGGCTGCAGCCAAGAGACTCATTGAGCGATACTTTTATCAGCTCACTGATGGATGCGGAAATCCCGCTTGTGATAACAAGTTTTGCGCGTCCAGTGGTCAGGTATTTAAATCTAATCTAATTAAAACTAAATGTGAAAAAATTGTAGTGAAAACAATTAATTGCAATAATTTTAGATAACTGATCTGACTCCGGATCAAGCAGCAGCGAAAGCCATCCAATTGTTTGCACAAGATGCCAAACTGTGTGATAGACATCCCAATAAGATGGCCAGAACGAACAATTCCGTTCTGCCCATCAATTGCAAGCTCACAACAAATATGTGTTCTGGCCAGCAGCAGCAGCAGCAGCAGCAGCAGCAGCAATCAGCTGCAGAAGCTGTCCCCTTTTTGACTGAAGAGAAACTCTACGAGATAATCGACGAGTGCGTCGAGTCGACCAGTTATTCGCTGCTGATTCGGACGCTGGGCGAGGTGTTCAGCAGTATAGACTCGTTGGTGAGGAGTTTCCGCAAGGCGGCCACCACACCCATCGAGGCGCTAATGAAAGCGTCCGAGCAGATCGGCAGCAGTCTGAAGAAGGAGGACGTGCGCTCGTTAGAGGGCGAGAAGGATAAAGATGAGGACAGTTGCGTTAGTACGTCGAGTGCCGGCTCCGGTCGGAGCAGTCAGCCGCTCGATTACCTCTCGCTGCGGATGGCCTACGCGGCGCTCTTCAAGTTGCCCAGCAGTATTTTCGAGAGTGCGCTGGTCAATGCCTTGGTAACACTTGCAGGGTACTTGCAGATGGAATTGCAGAATCGCAATACGCAAATGTATTCCGACGACGATATCGTTCACGTTTTGGTTATCGTTTACGAGATACCGGGATTGGGTTGCGGCGACTTTCTGGAGACTGCCTTCCCGGCTCTTTGCAGAGCCACCAATTGGATCACTGTTGATGTGCAGGAGAAGCTGGCGTCGATGTGGTCCGGACCGGCCGTGCTCAATTTGCGCACCCTCTTGGAGAATCTGCAGCAGTTGATTACGCTCAGAGTGATCCTCACGCAGTTTCATCAGGATTTCTATGTGCAAGATGAGAATGTTGTCACTTCAGCAACCAAATTAATGAAGGTAATGTATTGTTTTTTTTGTTTATTTGTTAATTACTTTGAAAAATCAGTTAAAATAAAGATGGTTTATTATTATTTTAGGTGGTTTATTATGCTAATATCCTTGCCGGTGATCTGGAGTCGCCCAGTTTGCGAAAGGAGCCGCGCGTCTACGTGGACCCCATCTGGGGAACAAAGATGAACAAAGCGCAAACGCCAGTCGACGAACTCGGTACGTTTTAAACAAAAATAAGTTCACCTCACTTGTCCTTTTCTCATTTTGTTTATTTGCATTTTCCTTTCATTTTATTTCATTTATTTATTTTTTTCTTTACTTTAATTTTTCTTTTTGTTTCTTTAACTTTACTTTTTCGTTTATTGTTTTGTTAGTTTGCTGTTGTTTAATTGTAATTTTTGTTAATGATGCAATGCAATTTGTAGGAGCACGTCTCGGTGTCCATGTGCTGGACTCGCGAAAGCCTTATCTGCCCTTCAGCGAGTTCTACAATGAACCGCTGAGCGACATTGTGGAGATGGACAAGGACTTTGCGAATTTCAAAAGCGACTCGCCTAGTAAATTCACATTCATGAATTATCCGTTCATACTGACGCCGGCCACCAAGACAATGGGTCTCTACTACGACAATAGGATAAGGATGTTCTCCGAGAGGAGATTTAGTTTTATGCAGAGCGTCTCGGGCACACCCAGTAATCCCTATCTTAGGCTGAAAGTGCGTCGAGACCATATCATCGATGATGCCTTAGTCGAAGTAAGTTTTCTCTTTTATTTCTTTACTTTTTTCTTTTTAATAAATTACATTTTTGCGTTTATTAATTAAAACATTAAAAAAAGTATGAAATAGTAAAGTAATTGTGAATTTTCAATTGAATAGTTGGAAATGATAGCAATGGAGAATCCGTTGGATTTGAAAAAGCAGCTGGTGGTGGAGTTCGAGGGCGAGCAGGGCATCGACGAGGGCGGCGTCTCCAAAGAGTTCTTCCAGCTGGTCATCGAGGAGATCTTCAATCCGGACTACGCAATGTTCACGTTTCAAAAGGAAACGCAAACGATGTGGTTCAATCCGACCAGTTTCGAAACGGAGGGACAGTTCACTTTGATTGGTATTGTGCTCGGTCTGGCTATCTATAATAATGTTATCTTGGCCGTTAATTTTCCCATGGTGCTCTACAGAAAGTTGATGGGAAGGGAAGGATCCTTTGAGGATTTAGTTGATTGGAATCCTGTAAGTTTTATTTTCTTTTCGGTTTTTTTGTTTGTTTTTTGTAAGAATTCTTTTTCTGCATTTGTTTTCTGTATGTTTTCAATAATGTATTTGTTGCATTTGTTTCCTGCAGACACTTTACAATAGTCTGAAGCAAATGCTGGAGTATACTGATGAAGACTTCGACGACGTCTTCATGCAGACGTTTCGCGTCAGCTACCAAGATGTGTTTGGTACGTTGCTGCACTACGATTTACGCGAGAACGGCGACCAGATTAACGTGACGCTGGAGAACAAGTACGAGTTTGTCAATTTGTACGCCGATTTCCTGCTGAATAAGTCGGTGGAGAAGCAATTCAAAGCGTTCTACAAGGGTTTCCAGATGGTCACCGATGAGTCGCCGCTGGAGCAAGTCTTCCGTCCCGAAGAAGTCGAACTTTTGATTTGTGGAAGCAAAGTATTTGTTACATTTTTATTTAATTATTTTTAGTAAATGATTTATAATGTTGCAGAATTTCGATTTCGATGAACTGGAAGAGGCAACGGAATACGATGGCGGCTACACAAACAGTACGCTGATAATAAAAAACTTTTGGGCGGTGGTGCACGCCTTCTCCCTCGAAGATAAACGTAAATTGCTGCAGTTCACCACCGGCAGCGATCGCGTGCCAATCGGCGGTCTCAGCAAACTGAAACTGGTGATCGCCCGCAACGGACCCGACTCCGATCGACTGCCCACCGCCCACACTTGTTTCAATATTCTCTTGCTGCCAGAGTACTTGACCAAGGAGAAACTCAAAGACCGTCTAGTGAAAGCCATCAATTACTCCAAGGGTTTCGGAATGTTGTAAAGGACTCTTTTTTTTTTTTCTAATTTACTACTAACTTTACAAACACTACAAGTAAACACAAGCAAAAACAGACTTAATTAATATTGAAATGGATGAAGAAGTAAATGAAGAAACAAAGCGATTAAAAAAAGAAGCAAATACCAACAGCAGATCTGTACATAATCAATTAGGTAATTTAATTTTATTGATTAATTAATTATTAATTATATTGTATAATTCGTACGTTTCTTATAAAGCCTAGTTGGGCTGTACAATGAGCGCACACATTATTTACGCGCTCTCTTCGCCACGTTCCTCTTGCGTCCGCGATTCTGACGGTTCTGTTTCTTCTCGACGAGTTGCCGAGCTTTCAGAATCTGGTCGGTGGATTTCAGTTCGGATTTCCGTTGTTTTTGCTGGACTTTTTGATTGTGCCGGCCCCAGCGAGTGTTTGGATGACCTTTTAATGGTTTCACTACAAGGAAAAACATATAAAAAAGGTTTTCTTTTAGGTGAATTTGGTTTTACTTTTAAAGTTTGAAGTTTCATTGTCTTCGTCTTCTTCTTGGTCGTCGTTTTCGGCTGCTTTGGTCTTCTCTTTCCATTGCGAGTATCTGTTGCTCTTGTAAGTTGCCGGAATCCAAGCTCCGGATTCGGTTTTTATCTTACCAACCTTGGAATTCTAAAAAATCAATTAAATTTTTTAAGTTTTTATGGAAATTAATATTTTATAAAATGGAAAGAAGTAATTAAATTTGGTTTTCCTTACTGGATTAACAGTGACCATCTTTTTCTTTTTTCTGTCCCAAATCACTTGCTGTTTAGCTCTTCGTAAGCTCTCTTCGGAATCACCAACGATGTCTAATTGCGCTTTGGAGGCTTCTTGTTGGAAGTTTACTGACAATCTACACAAATAAAAAAATTTATATTAACAAAAAATTTAATTAAACTAAAAATTAGCATTTAAAAAAAATAAAAACAAGAAAATTGAAATAAAAACTTCTCTTACAAAGAAATTAAGATTTTTTTTAATAAAAAAAAAAGGAAAAAAAAGTAAAAAAAAAAAAGAAAATAGAAATAAAAATTAAAATAATTAAATAAATAAATAAAAAAAATAGAGATAAATAAACTTACCCCTCTTCAGTATGTTTATCAGCCGGCTGATAAGGAATATAGAAGTCATCCTTGGTAACGCGAAGCTTCTTATTCTTCTTCTTGTACAAATCATCGATTTTCCTCTTCTTGGGCAGCACAATTTCATTGAAAGCTTCGGTGATCTCCTCATTATTACTACTTTCCAATGTTTTCTTCACCTTAGAACCCTTTTCTATTTCAATTTCTCTTTCCTTCGCTTCTTCTTTAAGTTCCAACTTTTGCTTGTGCGCTTCTATTTTCTCTTTGTGGAAAGCACGCGTCTGTTTCATTGCTAAATAATCTTGCGATTTGCTTTTTCCACAAATTTCAAAAATTGTCTAAAAAATAACAAAAAATAAAAAAAATCATAAAAAAAAAATTAACAAAAGCGAATTTACCCCTTGAGGCCTGTAAACTTTCATCTTATCCAGAATACTTTCTCTGGCATTCTCCTCAAGTGAATGATCCTGAAACAAGGGATGAACTCCTGCAGAATTGAAAGGCAACTCTTTCACTCTGCGATTGCTGTCTGCTGAAGCATTAGGCCGGGACCGCAAGTACTGCTGATAGGCATTTTCAGTTACTTTTTTCATGCTGACTATGTCCATTCTGGATTCGTGAAGAGTCATCAGCGTACTGTGCTGTTCTTCTATTAAAGTTTGCGGTATTCTCCCTATTGTTCCATTTGGATTATTCGCTGTTAGAATACTTAGATCTCTGTCTAAGAATAAATGCAAATCTACTAGGTATGCTTGTTCATCTGGAGCTACTAAAGAATATGCTGTTCCTGATCTTCCAGCTCTTGCACATCGTCCTATACGAGTAAACATTTTTTTACATTTAGTTTTGGTGATATAGGAAAAAATTGATTAAAAATATAGTTTTCATTCATAAATTTCATAAATTTTCATTTATTGAATTGAAATTTTAGGGAAAAAATTAAGAAACTCACCGACTCTATGAATAAACAGCTTGGATTTAGCTGGAAAATTGTAATTGATGACATTATCCAATTGCGGTATATCAATACCGCGAGCAGCAACATCGGTAACAACTAAAACTTTTACTTTCCCCTGACTAAATTTAGCAGCATTGATTTTCCTAGCCGAAGGATCCAAATTTGAATAAATATAAGTATTGCTAATACCGCAATAATCCAAAATCTACAAAAAAATTACTTAAATTAGCTCAGGAAACACTTTAAAAGTAAAAAAATTAAAGTAAATAAAAAACAAACCATATGCAAATATTCCACATGATATTTTGTAGCAGCAAATAAAACAGTTTGCTGTTCTTGCTCAATGTGGCTCTTCAGCAGCACCAAAAGCGCAGCTAATTTCTCTTCAGGGCGCACAGTAATGAACCAAAGTTGCAATTCTTTCGGTATTTTACTTTCCACGTCCAATCGAATAAGAACCGGATCATTAAGACCAGCCTTTGCAAATTCAACTAAAACCTTGGGTAACGTTGCTGAAAACAGTACAGTTTGCCTTGAATCCGGCAAACGATTAACAATTTCAGTTAATTGTTCGCCGAAACCCATCTCGAACAATCTGTCGGCTTCATCGAAAACAATATATTCGATGCTCTTTAATTTCAGTTCCATTTCAACGCAAACGTGCAGAAATCTACCAGGCGTTGCCACAATAATATCTGGATTTCCGTGCAACGCGGAAAATTGGTCATCCATTGAGTCTCCACCCAGAATGACCGAAGCTTTCAAATCGGAAAATCTACCAAGCTCTTTTACAAATTTCAAAGTCTGCAATAGATCACATGTTAGAAAATCAAATTAATTTTTCATAATTGCATACTTGTAAAGCCAATTCTCTAGTTGGCGACAGAATTAAAGCTCTGGCACCAGCTTTAGCTGATCTAATTTTCAGTTTTTCAAACAACGGAATCAAAAAACAAGCAGTCTTCCCACTGCCTGTCCTGGCCATAGCAACAACATCTCGTCCTTCTAATACCAAAGGAATAGTCTGCGATTTGTTAAAATTAATAAAACACAATAAATAACTAAAAAATCATACTTTTCTTTGAATGGGAGTCGGAATTTTGTAACCCCTTTTAGTGATGGCTTTCAAAGTGTTAAAACTCAAGCCCATCGACTGAAATCCGCCGCTTTTCTTCGTACTTTTCTTCTTTACCACTTCATCATTGTCCTCTGCATCGGAAACATTGGCAAAACCCGGTAAATCACTCATTTTTAAGCTTTTTTATGCATAGCGCAACACATGCCAATCTTCAAAACACTGAATGAAATGTGAGGTTATATTTGCTTCAACACGTGAAATTGGTGCTAATTGTGTTGCATACATTACATGTTACTTTGTGTATTAGTGACGCGAAATATTGAAAAATTTCTTGCAAATTACTTAAATTGTGTTTAATTAGTGATAAATTAGTGCAAATTATTAGCAGCATTGCGTTTTTTTAATACTGCTAACAGCGAGTAAGATCCTCTTCCAATCTACAATAAGTTTGAAATTTGAAATTAGTTAATTTTTCGAAAATATTGTAATTTAACGGTGACGAAGGTTCCCAAAGTGAGAGGAGTGAATTTCCCAGCGGTTAAATGCACCGATTTGTTCATTTGCATCATGGTGAACAGCAAATTCGTCTTGAAGCGTTTTCCTGCTTGCAGCCAATCGCTTGAGTACAATGCAAACGGAATTTCCGCAGCCTGCAAAAAGTTTCATTTACAAAAATTAACTGCTAGATGAAGAAATCAGATAAACAGGTAAGTTTTTTTTACTCTGGTTGTTAGCTTATTTCCTGCAAAACAGTACATCACCAGTTGGTTTTCTATAGCCAACATGTAAGCCATTTCATTCCCAAAGATGCTTTCTTGTGGAGGCAACTAAAAAACAACTGTTTGAATTTTGTTTTTGCATTTGTTTGAGATTACAATGGAAATTATAAATAAGCAAGTGCAGAAAACAATTAGGGAAATAATTGTTTGCAATAATATCAGCACGTTAAAGATGTCCTCTAATCTTGAATGAATCCTAAAAGAAAGTTTTGCTTAAAATTTGAATTTTACCGTTAAAATTTTGATTTGAACTTTAAAATTAGCTGCAAATGTTTTATGTGACTTTTCAGTTGTTTTTCCATTTGCTCCTGCGATGATTTAAATTTTATATTTTCGAAGGCTTCCGATAATAAATAGAAGTGAGTACTGAGAAAATTAGCCAATGAGAAAAACAAAGAATCAAATCCTGCAAATTTCCCATTAAAAAACTTAAAAACCTTTTTTCTTTTGCAAAACAAAAGAAATTACCAACAGTCATAACTCCGCAAATCAGCAATGCTAAGCACTGATAAAAAACAGCTAAACAATACCAAAATTTCGACTGATGATAGTCAAAAGGCACGAAGCTGTTATAAGGTAACTTATAAGGACCTTTTTCCTTGACGTCCCAAACCGATAAAACGCAAGCAGAAGTAGGCACAGTACAAGCCAAAAGAAAAAACGTCCTGGCCAAGCGCAAGGAAACATTTTGGTCCTTAAAAATCATCCCATCGGAGTCTTTAAAACGCTTGCTGGTGCTTTGCAAGGTCCTCATAATTTTAACAATTTGCTTCCGGTTGTAAAACCAAACGCAAACTTTGCAAAAAGTAAGCACAAACGACAAAGACATGTTGAGATTCTTAACCAAGTCGAAGATGTCCTGCGAGGAGTCCTTTAAGGACATCAGTTCCGCTAAGGTGAAGAGCACCAAAGCGTAGAGAAAGCAGCAGCAATTGTAAATCAGCATCAAGTACCATTTGCCATCACTGCTTTCGCTTAATTCGTACCACAGTCCTGAAATGCTCAAGATGCGCACGTTAAACGCGAAAAATTGCACTTCCGGTTTCATGTTTGCTGTATGCTAGATGTTTGCCGAGGAAATGCGCTCCGCAAATTGATTTTCAGTTGCTGCTAATTTAAATATTGGTTGTGAAGCAAAGCAAATGCAAAATAAAAGCAAAAGCAAAAGCAAAGAGAGGTAATTAGTAATTACTGCAATTGCGAATTTGTTTCAAGTTTCAATCAATTAGTTTGTTGTCATGACAGAAGAAACAAACAAAAGGAAGAAACAAAGCGCTTCATTGATTCCGCTTCTGCGTTCTTTCTTATTCAGTTCTTTGCTTGTAATTCTTCCTTTCACTCATGATGTTTTGCGACCTCTCGTCCTTTTCGATTTCAGTCGTTTCACTCATTCCTTGCATCAATATTTACCTGTTGTGTGTGTCCTTAGCTCTTTAGTTCTTTAGTTCTTTACATGAGACAGGCGGAACCGGAAATTTTTGTTTTATTTTTCCTTTTCTTACTTCTTCTTTCTTCTTCCAGTTGTTACTTCAGATGGCTTATGCTGTGAATAATTGGTTGGTTAATTAACGGCCACTTTTTGCACAGTTGCACACCGTTATTAAGTTCTTTTTGTTGCTATACTTGCTGTTAATTTGTAGATTTGCAGAAGCAAAGAAGTAAAGCAGTGTATAGTATATGATGGATGAAGGGGAAAATGAGGGGATTTTCGAAATTTCGCAAATTTCGCAAACAATCAATGGGAATTTCTTTATAAGTGATGCAAGTTGAAGTGCAGGAGCCGCGTTAATTGCACGTAAATTTATTATCGAGAGAACGGTGAAAGTTTTTTGCGCTTCTTCGCGCTCTTATCGATTAATTTTTTTTTTCTTTTTTTTTTTTTTTTCATAATAAATTTTATAGTCGCCGAGAAAAAAACTTTCGACTTGGGTACTGAGGTCTGAGACAAGTCTTCTTTTAATTAAGTATGCGGATGTTTATTGTCGGCTAAGAATTTTTGTTTTGTTTTATTGATTGCTTTTTTATGCTGCAAAATTTCTGTATTTTTTTTTGTTTGCTTTTATTTTTTAAATTTTTCTCGGTACTTTTATATTATTTATTTGGAGATCTATTTTTATTTTATTTTAAAAGTTATAGGTTTTTTAAATTGGTTTTCCGATTGTTTTTCCTGAAAAAAAAAAAATGTTTGCTAGTGATTCTTCTAGTTTTATTTATTTAAAACTTTGTTTAAAATAAAAAAAGTAATTGTTTTTTTATTAAATTTCAAATGAAAATAAATTATTAATTTATATTTCTTTTGTAACAAATTTCCAAAAGTTGGTTTTAGAGAAACAAATTTTTTAAACTTTTTTACAATTTGTTTTTTTACGCAGATAAATTATTGCTTTTATTATTTTTTCCTTAGCTGAGTCTATTTCACAACTTTTTAGAATAAAAAAAAATTAGTTTTTTCTTATGAAAAGTTATGTGTTTTTAAATTGATAATTAATACTAAATTAGTGATGATTCAGAAATAAAAACTTTTAAAAAATGACTTCCAATAATTAATTAAAATATTTTCAATGTTTATTCCCCAAGATCAGTTTTTAGCTAATTGATTTTTCTGTTAAAACTTTGCTTTTATTGATTTCTCAAGTACTATTTCTAATTGAGACCTTTTATTTAATTAAAAATGAAAAGTTATTGCTTTTTTAATTATTTCATTGATTGCGTTTTTTTTTCTGTCGCTTTTATAGTTTGTTTTTCAATCATTTCTAAATTGGAGTTTTGCTTAATACTATAAATAATTATTTATAGTATTCGATCATAATCGATTTTTTAAATATTTAGTAAAAAGTAATTTATTTTTAATTGGTAATTAGTGATTTATGAATTAAGAATTTATATAAAACAAATATTACAAAAATTTCTTTTTCCAACTTTTCTTTTAATGTCTTCTCTGGATAGGATTAGCTTGAAGCATTTTTTAAAGCATAAAATATTAGTTTTTCAGTTTAAAATTAATTAGTTATTTCACTAAATGAATAATAAATTGATAATTAATTAAATTAACTCAAAAACTATTATTAATTTCATCATTTTTTTAAATGTTTATTGTCGGTAAATATTTTACTAATTAATTGTTTTTTCTTTCAGCAAAAATTTTCTTTTCATTTCTCGATATAAAAAAAAACTAATTTTTGCTTAAAAAAATCTATTAAATCGAAATAACCAATTTGTAGATTTTTTTAAAAGCAAAAATAACTTTTTTTATATATTAAAACTAAAAGTCATTGTTCATTTTTAATTGGCTTATTTTTTCCATCACTTTTATAGTTTTTTTTTTCATTCATTTATGTTAATTAACACAAATTTCCCAAAAAACACAAAATTAAATAATTAAAATTTAATTAATAACTGCTAGGCATCAGTAATTTACAGAAAAAATAATTTAAAATTAAAATAAGACTAATTTTATGACGTATAACGTATAACCAGTGTAATAACAAATTAAACAATTACAATGCAATTACATTAAAAACAAATTGTATTGCAAAACTGAAGAGAACTGACTTGCTCCATATAGAAAAAGTTTAACATCTTCTTTGTTCGTTCAACAATAATAAAATTCATCATTTTCTCGACAATTA
>JASKGO010004065.1:0-24885 GCA_030556065.1 Holobus sp. GC000080
TTTTTGACATAACCTTAGGTGATTCTGATTAATTTAAGCCGATTCATGGCCTTCTAGAACCATTTTTAAAAATCCATTTTTTCGCGACTAAAAAAATAAAAATTAACCGAAAGCATAGTTTTAGACTAAAAATGACCCAAGGAATCCAAAAAAGTGAAAAAAAGTTGGGGTTGCCATTTAAAAATCAAAAGTTGGGGTCATTTCCGGTGAAACCGGAAGTGATAAAAAATTAAATTTAACGTCAATCAATCCGAAATGTTGTCTTATATAAGTGAGCAAAATTTCATAAAAATCGATTGGTAAATAGAGAAATGAAAGGGGTGAGCCACTTTTCAGTGTCACCCTGTATATATTGAAAATCAATAATTGATAAGTAAGAAAGGGGAAGGAAAAAGCTCGTTGTGTGCAGTCCCATTAGAATAGCATTGGGTAGCAACAATATTTCATCGTTTGCTAGGTCGGGTTGTAAGAAGAGCATTATTGCAACCATCGAAGATCCATCCATCTGCTTACACTCGGAGCGTAATTCTTTTGAAACCAGTTGCCGCGAATCATCAGTCACCGTCAAGTGTTCCACAATGCTCTGCTCTTCGGGCAGCAGCAGACAAGCGCTGCGAAAGTCCGACGACGAAAAGAATTAGCGCGGACATTAAAGCGTAAAGTGATGTCCCCTTTAATTAATCGTCTAATTGAAAAGTTGCTCAATTTTTAATCGCATCAATTTTTCTTCTTTTACGCGCCCGGCTCCTTCTTCTTCTTCTTCGTCACCATCAGCTCAGAAAACTTTTGATTCGTTCGATTCACAACCGCTGGCACTGATGCGATCGAAGAATACATTACCATATATTATATTATAGAAAATTCTACACAAATTACAATTAAAACTCGGCGGTGTAACTGCAGAGGCTATTAGGCAATTAATATATAAAATATTCATTACGTTTCATTTATAATTGAAAACTATATCAACTACGTGATGGCGAAAGTAATAAAAACCAATCAGTTACGAATATTAACATTTTATTCATTTACTCGATTCGAAATTAATGCACGCCGTATGCAGTTAGTTTACCGAAATTGAATTATCCAGCATCCGATAGTCATAAAATTCACCTCTGCTGCTGTTGCTGCTTCTGCTGCTGCTGCTGTTGCTCTCCCTCACTGAAATAAACACGCTGGAAAATACCTTCCAGTAATAAATACAATCATTTGCTGGTTGTTAATTAACTGAAACTGGATTCGTTGCAATATCAATGACACTTGCATTTATTAATATAATAATAATAATAATAATTTAAAATACAAAATAAAACACAACAAATTTTCTCTTATATATACGCATGTATATAATAGATATTTTCATATATATATATATATATATATATAATTTATATTTATAAGATTTTCAGTATTTGCAATAAAGGTATTCATCAGGCGATCTCCTAATTTTATATGTATCGTTTAAATTTATATACTTTTTTCATATATTTATTATGTATATCATTAATTACCTAAATTCATATAAAAATTGACACTCAGTGGGCTTCATTTCTTGCAAGTTCGCTCTTCGGTTTACTCTGGGCAATTTCGGTTTATATTCAAATTGAGGAACTCAGCGGTAATTGACGTATTATATATATAAATATATAAGTGGAAAAATTAAAAACACGGCTTTACATCGATTTTCTAACAACATCGATCGATTACTGGAAGAATTATAAAAAAAAATAATTAAAAAAAAACACAGGGAAAATTTTAAAATAAAAACGTTTACTGGGGCTCTTTTTGCTGCATATAGCTATTTCAAATATTTGCTATTAATTTTAATATTGCAAACAAAATTAATAATAAATCTAGGAATACACATCATGTGTCTGTGTATAAATTAAATATAGTACAACTGAATATATTACAAAAAAAAAAAAAACGAAACAGAAGAAAAACAAAAAAGTATAACGAAAAAGGAGGAAATTCTGCTATAGCGATTTTTTGCTAAAGTAATAAAAATTATTTCACTAATAACTATGCGCACCTACTTAACAGCTATTAGTAGTAATGTAGTAAAGTTACGTTTCGCAAACAATTTTGTCTGCATTTACGATTGTTTGTTTAATTGCGCGCAATTACAACAAACGAAATATAATATTTTTATAGTATACACAGTACATAATTACATAATAATAAAATTAATAAATGGACCTGTTCGTATATAAATCAAAATGACCAGTACCAAAATGACAAGATTAATTAATGAATTGGTGAATATCAATGATGTCTATCTATATGCTATACATACGTCGCTAAAATTAATCAAATAAAATTTAAACTATATATGATACATAACTTATTCAATTTGTTTACAATGATATCCGACTACGATTAAATAATTTAGCAATTTAGCAAATAAGAATCACCGCGATTAATAATTAAAAATTTTCATATGTAATATATATTATTTATATATTTGTATAATTAAAAATTTTAGTTATTTATAATAATTTGACAACTATATAGTTAATTTTGTTTTATTTCTTTCTTTTTTTTGTATGCTACACAAACGAAATTGTTAACTAATAATGTTCGTATTTCTATATCGTTTATCTAGCGTTAATTTTGTGTTTCAATTAACAAAAATCGAATCATTCAATTGGT
This sequence comes from Holobus sp. GC000080, assembly GCA_030556065.1. Taxonomy (NCBI): domain Eukaryota; kingdom Metazoa; phylum Arthropoda; class Insecta; order Coleoptera; family Staphylinidae; genus Holobus; species Holobus sp. GC000080. The sequence goes on from JASKGO010004065.1 coordinate 2,653, forward strand.
GAATTTCCTAGGGAAAGCAATAGGATTCGTTAATTACACACCACTATTTAGCAATATTATTTTTCCGTAATATTCACATGCACTTCTCTCTAAATATATAAACAAAAAAATGATAAAACAAAAAAAAGTGAAAATCCGGGTTGTTTAATTTCTCTATAGAGATAAAACTAACTTAAAAATGGCACTGACTTTCTTTCAATTAGCAATTCTTTTGAAAAATTGACTGTAAAAATATTCAACACTTAATCGTTTAGCAGTAGTGATACGATTTTATAGACAGAGACATAAAAAGCTTTTCTTTCCTTTGTCGAAACTGTACAAACAATTAATATAGGTAATTAATTAAAAATAATGAGCGTAACACGAGATCATATCAACAAGATTACATTGTCAACAGTTGCACAACAACTATAGAACGATTTAATTATTGTATTTTCGGGGACTCTTTTTTTTCCTTTCGTATTTATTTATTTGGTTTTCCTACAATGCACTGTGATGATTTTCAAAAAGAAGTAATCCAATATTAACTAATCCCTTGATGACTAAAGCCTGCAATTAACAAAAGAATAATTTAAATGATTTGCAAAGTGTTTCTTAAACTAGAGCTTAACTTAAGGGGTGTTTTAAAATTTCTTTGATTTCTTTTTACTTTTTAGACCAAAGAAATTTATCTAAATTAGTTATAAATATATTTCCCGAAAGCAAAAACGGAAATTTCCCCCGTCTTAAATAACATATCGTCAAAAGATGGAATACCTTAGCGAAAATAATTAATTTTCCCCGTATAAAGATCCCTCTTGATCTTTTGCGCGTAATACGGGGCAATAGCCGGTATAGGAACGGCACTAAAAGACGAAAACTTCCTAAATAATTCACGGGCCGAAAAAGCTGTTCAGTTGCTGCTGCTGGCAGCTTTTTGCGCGCTACAAAGAGGCGGCCCACCCCACCGAAAAGTGCAAAAGTGAAACACGTTTTCCGTCGGCGGCGATCTTTGCACGGCCGCAAGTCGCGACTCTTATCTGCTGCTTTGCTCCTGCTGCTTGCGGCTAAACTGGACTTATCAATGGACTTTATCGGCGCTCCATAATACGCAATTCGAAGCGCGCACATAAATTGATACAGAGCAATTCTTATTAATGACAGCCTTACTTTTTAAACGACAATTTTATTGTGGCTTCTTAAGATAACTGTAGGCAATAATGGGTAGTTTTTCTTTCTTTTGTCGAAGCAAACTGTAGTAAAAAGTAAGGACGGTTGCTGCTGGCCTGTCAGTGGCGCCAGAGACGATGGCGCCGTCAGCGTCAGTTCAGGGGGGTTGAGATGTGTAGAGTGAGGGGTGGAAAACGCAGAGTAAGTGAAAGCTCTTCGGGCAATCGGCCAGACCGTTTCTAACCAACGGTAGATAGACGGTGAGCACACACACGTACAAAATATTCGCTACTGCGTCACACCCACACACACAAACGTATATATGCATTGAAATAGTAGTAGTAGTAGTAGTAGTGGAAATACAGGATCAGGATTCTGATGCATACGTTACGTTCAGCGGCGGCGACAACGGTTATAGGAGCAGAAGAAGCCCCGGATCGCAAAAAGCGAACTACTAGCGAGATTAAAAATGTAACCAAGCGACTTTGTCCAATATTTATGTAGGCCACAAATAGCTCTGTCAACGATACACGATTCCGTTTGTCATATAGCAAGTACAATCGATTAAGATAATATGCTTGGACTAGCAGGAAAGCTTTTATGGGAATATGAAAAAGTTTCCACGCAGGCAGCAACCTATAGGATAAGTTTCGTATTCCTCTGCAATGGAAGAACAGGGTTGCTCTTGCTGCAAACTAAGGAACTAAAGAATGTAGACGGTGATGCAGAAGAAGAAGAAGAAGAAGTAGAAGAAGACATATAAAGAACGTCGCCGGGAATTAAAATCGCCGAACGGAATGAGGAATCAAGTTAACGGAAGGTTTGCTTGTCTGTTCGCATGACGCACTTATATCGAACGCTATTTTCTAAGTTTTCCACTCGGACATGCCACGAAACGATGAGTGATGACCGAACGGCTCGTCACAGTAGCGATATATCTCAATCTACGTGCACACATATCTCTCTATATATCAATTTATCTGTCTTTCCTGGCTTTTATGTCCCTACATTAATCTCTGTGAGTGCTTGGCAACGACCTTCGCGCTTTATAAACTTTTCGAATATTTCCGAACAGTTCAATAACGTGGTGCATTATGTAAATTATAACACACATACACACGCACACACATGTAGGCATACACAAGAGCAGGAACAAACAATTGAAGAAGGTACGCTTGCATATACATATACGTGCATACAATTGTGTATGTGCATGTGTTTGTGTGGAAGAATAAAAATGTCAATGTGAATATGTGCATTTGCATGTCTCCCTTAAAACTTCCGCTAAATAAAACTAGTGGCGAGTGAACGGCAGGAGCAGCAGTAGCAGCAGAGCATTAGGGGCAGCGAGTAAACCGGCAGTAGGAAGAGGCAAAAATTGGGGGCGGTGTGGAATTAATTGAAAAAGCATTTTTTGCGCGGAAAACGCACGTAATATAAATCTCGATTTGAAATAAATCCTCGTAGTAAATCCATCTAACGAAGAAGAGATTAGTGCGAACGTACATAGTATACACAGTCGGTTAGGTGGAATATGCGAGTCCCGATAATCGATCAATGACTATAGAATAAACATCCCTACTAAATGCATCGACGTTGTTACATTCGCTCTACCCCGAATCATCTCCCCTCGATCCTTCTCTTGTGCTTTTGCTCAACGGCGGCAACGTGTTTTTAGCGGGCGTCTAGTTAAAAATGAAAAATAAGAATCACCGCTCACGCTTTCCTGTATATGTATAATAATAATCGCAAGTTATCCGGTATCGAATTTTAATGGTGTCATAAGGGAGTTCATTTTACACAAAAGTAATTGGCATTATTACGAATGTATTCTCTCACCCTACACCACCTCCTCTACATATCCAATATCTATATCTTTATCTGTTTATCCAGATGTAGATTGAAATGCCTCCACACTCGTAGCATGTATTGTATGGTTGTAAAAAGGTAAACGGAGCACTCTGCCGAGAAGGAGGCAAGCAAAATGCAACAAGTTTCTGTTGGATATATCGAGCGGGGGCGGCAAAAGCCGCCGGTGGTGGTGATTTTGTTGTTGCGAGCAAGCACATTGTTTGTATTGCTCTCGCATTAACCGCAACGCATTGTTCGGACACACTTGTTACACACTCCGCTTCCGATCAAAATAAGAAACGGTCGCCAAAATAAGATTTAAAGTCTACCGAGTCCAGCCAAATCGAAAAATAATGCACTTTTTTATCACCCAAATTGTTCTTAATTGCATTTAAAGCTTTATCTATTTTCTTTTTTGATTGAATTAATCAATTTACTATTTAACAGTTGCAAATTTAAAGAAATAAGAGAAAATCTGTTTGAAATTACTATCAATTAATAAAAAGGACCAAATTAATTGTATTTTTTTATTAAATCTATCTTTAATTTAATTAATTTAATTTAATTTTATTTTTTTAATAAAATAAATTGGATTTCCCAAATTGTAATCTTTCGTGGCAAAAAGTTTTTTCTCTCTCTTTTGGATAAAAATAAAACCAAAGCAGACAATATAATTAATGAATAGTAGCAATTAATTAATAGAGGGATTGTAAACACGAAGAAATTCTAAAACGTAAATTTTAAGTTTCACTCGCAGCTATAGTTATTTATGATGCGAAGCAAGGGTGCGAGTAAACAGGTTGTTAATTTGTCAGCTTTTCGCTTGGTTGGCCACGCGCACTTTTAAACATTGTCAAATGGTTATAAATTAAACATGAGCCGCGTATCGATTGTGGAAGTGCGTCTAATGACTTGCGGAATACTCAGCCGCCCCCGGTTCCCGAAGATGACTGCATATTGTATCCATTCATTAATCGCGCAGGAAATTTAATAACATATAGATTATAAAGGCGAAGCAGAAAAAATGACGTCTTTGATGACGATAAGGAAGCCGAAGATATATTTCCTTCTCCTTCTTCACGCTGCACACAATTGTGTGTTGAGCATCCATTAATTCCGCCAGAATAAGTTAATAGGATTAATTCGTTTGCGGGGGAAAGTTGGGAAAGTTCGTGTCGTTAAGAATTTCCGTTTTTTGCGCTGCCATCAGAAGTAGCGGTAATCAAATTTCTATGTGAGAAAATTGAATATAAAATTTAAAGAGCTGACAATTTCGGGACGCTTGATAAGTTGACAAGTACCCAGGGAAGAAACGCATAATTGAGTGCACATTGTAGAATTTGTAAGTGTGTATGTATGTGGGGGTGTGTGTGTGCTGTGGTCCCAATCCCAAAATAGACGTCAAGGGAATTATTCAATTTTTTTCTTTTAGATTCGTTGATGAGTGCCCCGCAGCCCTCACTTGCCGATTTGTTTAATGCATATCCAACCGAGATTAATGTTCGGCAGGGGTGCATCTCATCACACGTAACGTAAATTCAGAATGTGCCAAGTTCGATCAGAGTAATATGCAAGCAGCCACTAACCTTTTATTAATGCGAATGAACCCACGATGGCGTCGTTACCGTGGTGGTTGAATAGGCCGGAGGAGCACCGCTGGGATTACTGGCTTCTTGGTGCGGATGATGCTGGGTCATGTTGGGATGGTGATGGTTGTGATGTCCCTGCGTGAAATTAAAGTCTAGACTGCCGTCCATGCTGAGTTCGTGTTTGATCACTTCGTCGACGTTGCAGTCGAAGCCGCCTTGCAAAGACTCGATGTTGATGTTGAGGTCGTCGAGGATTTGGGTGTTGTTGAGGGCGCCCATCAGTTGGCCCATCATGGTCGACGGCGGCATCCCCGTAGCAGGCTGCGGAGTCAAAGGGGGACTGCTGGAGGGTGGCCTGGGTATCGTGCTTCTGTTCATTATGTACTGATTACTCAGTGGGTCCGGAGAAGGCTCCGATTGGGGATACGACGGAGATAAAGTGGGAGACATTCTCTAAAAGAACATTTGCATTGCAATTTTTTTTTTTTTTGCAAAAACCAAAAAAAATCAATTTGGTCACGGCAATTACCTCCACTTTACACTGAACGTTGCATGCGCAATTGTGGATACGGTGAATCGGACACTGGGGAGTGATACCGTAGGGGGACGCGTTGTGTATGCTCATGTCCCTGTGCGAGTAGGATTCGTAAGGGGCTGTATAAGGTGGCGGTGGTTGCTGCTGAGGAGTTTGTCCGTTTATGTACCTATAAGAATCGGAAATGCCAATTTAGGTTTTTCAAAAAAACCACGATCTTCATCCCTTCCAAACTGATTGATAATAATTGTTATTGACAATAATTGATGGCATGGCAATAAAAATGGATGCTTTGGTTAATTAAGACATCTGAGATGTTAATACTGGTGATGAACATTTATGGAATTATGCAATTGAAGATAGGCGATTGTTAATTCCCACCAAGCTGAGATAGAGAAAGACATTTGGATGATGAGTCAAAGCAGACAGTTCACAAGTAAAAACACCCATGTCTGCTCACCCCATGTAGGCATCTGGTTGAAGCTTCATGCCTTGTTCCAAAGTGCCAGCCAATTGATCTGGGGAATAATTGCCGCTCAATTCGGGACTGTAATTAGAACTGGAAAAGTGCTGCGGGGGTGTCCATTCGGACTCGAGCTCGCCCAAAGCTGGAATCGGGGACAGGCGTCCGCACGAAGAGGTGTTGGAAGAGGCCCGCGGACGAAAGTCGGGACTTAATTGAAAACCAGCCGCACTATAATATAAGCACCACCTCTAACATCTATCTTTCTATGATTTTTTATTTGCTTTTTTCCTTTTTTTTTTCATTTTAATTTAAAACCACTTTTTCCATCAAGACACGCCTTATACATTTCATTTCATAAGAGATAATATAGATTTGCTAGGTTTACACCATTTAAGAAGCGTTCAGAAGAGATTATCTGTTGTTGAAAAGAAATGTTTAAGGTTATTTACCTGTGAAGTGGTGAGTCTGGAAACAAATCTAATCCCTCGGAAACTGATGAACTGGGACTGGGAGTTGCGTCAGCTAAGCCGCCGTTCCTCAGAGCCTCCACTTTCTTCTTGACTCGCCCTCTTCTCTTTTCGAATTTGCTCGTCTCCATGGAAGTGGCCCTTCGTCGCACCGATTTGCCCGGTTTCGCGTCCGGATTTATCATCCACCAGGACGATTTTCCGGTGCCTTCATTTTGAACACGCATGAAACGATTGTGCAGCGATAAGTTGTGTCTGATAGAGTTCTGCAAAAATAAAAACCAAAGGAAACTTTAGTAAAAAATAAATAAAAAAAAAATGAGATCAGCATATATGTTGAGTACGTACTACCTACTACATATTTCAACTAATGAAAATATATGCAATATTATGACTTATTTGAATTTCAAGTAAGACCATTTACGGCCCACCTGCGACCATTAGGACTGTTCGCTTTTATCCGCATGCTGATTTATGATTCGGGAGGTAACTAACGAGACAGTTCACCTCTGATAGTTGCGCGACTCTTAGGTGATATATTCGGTGCCAGGAGATGTGGCGCCTCGACTACCAGGAAACGACGCCCAATCGAAAATCTCGCAAGATTCAAATCGCGGCCCATAAAAAAGGGCTGTAACGACTCTGCCACTAAATAAAGTTCTCTCGCGACGAGAGTGGCGGCGACGACGACACATCTAAGTGCTCACCAAATGCCTCTTCCATTCACCAATGCACACACATTTTATTCATAGGCCTCCCAGCCATATAGTATAGATAGGGGATGCTGGGCTGAATGTATGCACATGTATGTGTTAGCTGTTGGTAAAACACTGATACAAAGAGCGAACTGCTTCTTGACCGCTGACCGTGCGGACACTTTGTCATCGAGTAGCGGAAACGGCGCGGAAATGCGTCAGACCAAGTGGATTATTTCGCAACGCTAGGCGTCGCGACGCCAGGTATAGAGAGCACAGTCTATGTGTGTATATGTGCGTCGGCGGCGTCGGTCGGCGTTAGCGCGTCCCGTATACCGAAAGAGGAGCGCGGCATCTCCACATACGATTATGCAAACGAGAAGAAGGGACCGATCTTCCAGTCCGCACTTTATATTCAGATATCCGCAGTAAAGCCACACGGGGGACGCCAGAATTAAATCCCGAAACTTTCAACCGATACCAATCAAACTTAAAGTTGCACTTTTATGCGACCATAACTCAGTATGGGAGAATATAACATTTAAATGTCTGCCGCGGGGCGAATATGAATCTATCGGTTAAAAATTCAGAACGCAATAAAATGGTGATAATAAGAAACGAGGTGGAATGCAATAAATGAAAATAGCGGCGGTAGCAATCAAAGTTTTATAAGCTACTTTATCGCAGCTAGAGAACTACTGAACCGACATAATTTTATATGGAATTAAAAATTCTACTAGAATTATTATTGCGCCATGTATAATAACCCCGAACGCTGCTGCAAATAAAAAAAGAATCCGCAGTCGCCAAACACAAAAAAAAATACCGCAGGCAACAATGTATTGTAAAAACTGATCGGTTAGCCATAAAGTCGCACCAATAATCTGCATCCGTCATATAAATTTTATGAATCTATAATTTGTAAACCATATACAAAATCAGAATTATTATTTTAAATCAAAGCATTTTTGTAGAAAGCAAAAATTTCAAATTACTATATAAATAACACATCACTATTTGCTAGGGATATGTGTATTTCTCTTATTTTATAAAGAAAACAAGAGACAGAAATGAAACTAAAAATATAGTTTTGTCACAGAAAGTGCTAACAAAAACAGGAATCCGAAATAAATTATAAACTAGCGAGCTTTTCCAAAGATAGAGAGAGTGGCTAATTATTTTATAATTAGCCATTTTCGATAAAGGGTAAAATGGGTAGACAAGTGGTTGAAAGTTCTGCGCGACGCCCTTTTTAATTAAATACAAAGCATAATGAAAATCCAGGAAGAACGGCGCAGTCTGAAGATAGGAAAAGTGGGGTAAATCTGCTTAAGCCCATATTCTTGATGTAAGTGGCACATAAATATATTGAAAGAGGTTTTTATTATGAATCAGGTAGGTTCATCTGAAGAGACTAAATAGTTGATAAGGAAGACAGCATAAGCAGCACCAGCAGCAGTAGAGAGCACTGATTTTTAACCCTTGCGCGAATGACTTCAAAGTAATTGCTCGCGCAACGGGTTATTCATGCACCCTTTAATGTTCATCAACTAAACCGTAAAGTCGTTCATTCGCTCCGATTACATTCGCGAATCGTTTAAATAACGGTTTCATATCGGCTTCATAATGATCTCGCGATAAATTATTGTTTTATCGGTCACCTGTGATCTCACTGAATTATTCCCACCGTTTTATTATTTAAAATGTTTTCTTTGCGCACTTTGAAACTTTTCCTAGCATATAATATATGAAAATTTTTTAATTGTTTTAATTTATTAGTTTTGCAAAAATAATCCTAACTTTAATAGAATTGAATAGATTTTGGTCAACAACCAACCAAGTAAAAAACAGTATAAAACGAACAATGGACAGTTGCAATTACTTGAAAATCATCGGCAGCGGTCTTACGCTAAGTAATTAAAATTCATAAGACAAAATCTATGAATAATGTACGGCAAACTTTCGTTTCGATTTCGCTTCAATGCTTTAGAGCGCATTTGCATAGCCACCATAATTATTTACACTCTAAAAATAATGCAATTATTGTGTAACTTTTCTGCACACGCATTAATTAATAAATTATGTCACATGTAGAGTGCATTGTGAAAACGTGTCAAGCGGAGAAATTTCGACTGGTAAATTGAGTTCAATTAGAAGGGTTAAATAGTGAAAAATTTAATTGACATAATATGCTCTCTGCTGGTAGTGCTTTCGTTGGCCAATGCACATCGGCCGTTTAAATTAATTCTCCAAACATCATTCATTATACAAAAAGACAGTTCAAAATGTATATAATGCAACATAACTTATAACGTAAGGTAAGTTGTTAGGGAGCTGTTTATAAAAATTCGATTCGACTGCGCAAGCAATTAATTAATTGTAAGTGGTTGTAAGTAGCAAGAATTAGAAGAATCTAGATTAATGAATAATTCATTAAGGGTTTGACGTGGTTTTGCGAGCGCGCGTATGAGGGGTGATTAATTTCCGACGCGTATGTCGGGATTAAAAGATCAAGTAAGCAGTCAGGGGCAGGCGCCTCGACTTTCAGGCGTCGCCGGGGCGTCGCCACCCCCGAACGCGCCACCTCGCAGAAGGTGCACGAAAATCGGGCGCCAATCGGACCCCTAAATATCTGCGCGCACAAACACACACACACACGCACATGCAAGCCATTGCAATTCGTCAATTAGTTTTTCCACTATTAATTGCAATGCTAATTCATACAGCTAGCAAAGCAAAAGGGCCATAATTTACGAGGTCGCAAAAGAAGTCAGTCGTACGGATCGTCTCCCGTTGATATCTCGTTTTTACGATAGCCATTATTGATTCTCCAAGTGTCAATTACTGGTATCGTAAAAAATGCACGCATTTTTTTTTCATATGTTTAAATTTATCTTTATCTTTTTCAACATATACTGCACGCACCTTAAATTACATTTTTCTACTGTTTTCACTGGAATTTAAAAAAGAAAAAAAATTACCATTTGTGTGCACTTTATCTACTCAAATTTATAGAATTCTATGCATATACACTCCTACACACAGGCACATATACATAATATATCTGTATACACAGACACAATAAAAGTGAAAATCCGACTTGCTATTAATTACAGCAACGACAAAAAATCCACTACACTCCGGCTTCTTTATTAATATGGTTGAAATAATTTATCGGTGTCGCTTTTTTTCCCATAACGCCCACTATAAATCACGCAAAGTGGAAAAAATGTTACATTCTGTGCTCTTAAATGTGTAATGCTTAGTTAAATGGGGCGTTTAGCACTCGTCGTCACTAGCATTTCGCAAGCATTCGCGGTTGCCTCTTTTTATGTCTTCATATTGTTGTTAATCTGCAGAGACTAGAGAAGTCGCTTTGGTTTTTGAATGCTGCTAATAATTCCAATACTACTAATGCAATAAACTAACCGCTACTAGGAATTTTAGGCTAATACTTAATGTTATTAACTTTATGTCTTTCTATTGTGTTTCATCAGAAAGCTCGAAACCCGTTTTGAATTCTGCACGAAATTTTCGGAAGTTGTATGGTCAGAACGCCAAAAAGGTTGGCGTGAGTGGGCGCAACCAATTTTTCTATACCTTTTTCTGCTAATCCTTTTGCAGGACGCGTTTTAAAATCACAATTCACATTGTGATGCTAATAAGGTCTGGTTAGACGTTTGCTCAAAATCAGCGAGGTAATTATTACTTTTTAGATGTTTCATTTTTTCTTTTTTTTTTTTAAGTTTTCTTCCTATAACTTCAATACATAATAAATTAAAACATTACATACATTAATTATATTATATGAGTAATGAAATTATAAAGTTAAATATTTTAAAATATTAAAATACATTTTCGATTTTTCGAAAATTAATCAACAAAACTAGTGGCAAAACAGTAGTCGCTTCGATGATTTACGAAATTGCAGTACAATTATATTTGTATTAAAATGAATAATATCAAAACAAATATTTTATTACGTTTATACAAATAAAAAACATTTAACAATTGTACCAAATAACAAATAACGCGACAAAAGATCCACAAATATATCGCTGAAAGAATTTAAAAGCATAACTTTTATTAAAAGAAGCAATTTAATTAAAAGGCACAGCTCTAGCAGCAAATATTGAAATTAATTATACGTGGGAAAAAAGTGTCGGTAAGCATGTATTTGAGTAATGTCATACTGGAGGGTGGATAGTAATCATTTATCGCTGTAATCTTTCCAACTGCACTATAGAAGTGGAAAGCTAGCAACATAATATAAGATATCCTGACAAGAGTCATTAGTGGCGAGTGAACAGAAAGAGGACAGGGCAAAAAAAAAAAGAAAACTACATGAAAAAAAAAAACATGAACATTATCGATTTAGAGAGTCTGCTCGATTATGAGTGATGAGTTAGAAAATGCGGACACTTGATGGTCGCGATGGGACCTTTTAAAGGCACACCTCTTTCTCTCTTTGCCCAACAGTCTTGTCCATTACATCCATTACATTATTAAGGGCACACAGGCACAATGTATGAATTGCCTCACGTGTAACCGAGCGAAACCAATCGACCGATCGATCGATCGAGACGATGTTTTAATCCGTCCCCTCGCGCAAAGAAAACGAAATATCATGTTCGGAGAAGAGACCGACGCGAGACGCGAGCGAGGGGGTTGCGTTGCATCGAATAAGGGAAAAGAATCAAGCGAGTTGAATTGGGGCACATTATATCTCCACATGAGTTCGATGGTGTATGTATAGCAAGGGCAACACGACTTATGGCCCATTCTTGGGGGTTACAAATCCAGTGTGGAAATGCATTCTCCCCTTAGCCTCTATGGCTCTGCTATAGTGTATACAGTGGAAATCTTCCTTCCTCTGATACGCACATAAAGCACGTTGAAAATGTTTAGGGTCGACACGCATTATGCTACTAGCTGGAAAAGTCGTCTTCTTGTATCTGTTAGTGTTGCCAGTGCTTCTGCACACTGCTAGTGGAATTAATTCAGTATTGCTGCTGCTGTATACTAGACAGCCATCGCCGAACAAGAGAGAGGAATCTATAGTTGCCATGTATACGTACACACAATCTATGTGGTGTATTATATGGAGAAAGAGATGTAATTTAGTTGCAGAAAATATTCGACTCGAATTTCATCTCATATTTTATACGCTTCAACTTATATTATTTATTTTATTACCATACATTTATCTATAATTGGCTACCTCCTTTTCTTTTACTGTCGTCGTAGACTCAATTCCTTCATAATTTATCGTCTGCTAATGCTCTATTAAATGTGTATTACTGTTCAGCTCTTATAAATTCTATAGATTTTCTTAAAAATAAAAGAATTTTTTGAAAATTGGTTGGAACGTTGGATTTCCTGACTTCTATCAAGCAATCAAGTAACATTAACAGTTTTCGGGCTTAAAAAACTATTTTAAAGTTTAAAAAAAAAAGTTACAAACAATAAATAACGCAATTAACGAGCAATAGCAAAATGCTAAAAGAAGCAAAAAAAAAAGACGGAAAAAATCTGAAGAATGATTCATTTTGCGTGGGCGTCCGACGCGTATAACGTCTCGTATAGAAAACACAAACGAAACGAATGAATCTTGTAAGCTGATTTAAAGCGCGAAACGTCAGCCAAAGTTTTCCGACACTTTGCGCGCCGCGACGCAGCAGCGAAGTATCAAGCATACAGCACAGCAAGCTCGGAGCTTTCATTGCGCGCTGTGAAAAACGTCGTCCCACTGATATTCTTCTCTTCGTTGCTCACTTGACTGTCTGCCAAAAAATGTGTGCACATTACAGCTTTCAATTTCTAAAATTGCGCTGGATATTGTTAGGGAATTAATGACCTCCGGAAATAGCAGCCTTAAAGGTATATATGCAAAATAAATTATGAAAACACAAAAGCTTAGCGGCTCTTTTTTGCGTTCAGATACTGCTGCTGCTGCTGCTAGCTATAAAGGCTCCGACTTTCGCAAAAACATGAAACGAAAATTACTCGACGCGCCTTTTATTCACCGTCGTATAGTATACGGAAGAGTTTAAGTAAGTGGAAAATATGTAGGCTATTACCAGAGGGAGAGGTTATAATATTAAACTTTACTTCTTTTAGATAATTCGATGAGAAATAAGGGCAACAAGCATGAAATTAATCTCGATATTATGAAGCTCCAGTTTTCCTTCTTTTATCTTTCGCTTGGCTTTTTTTTTTACTTTTTATTTTTATCCTGTCGTCAGTGATTTAGCAGGTATTAGGTGTATATATAGTAGGTGGATAGGTAGAAAACGAATAATCAAAGAGTTTTTCGTCTTATGTAACCGGCACCAATTTCATATTGGGGCCTCATATAGAGTAGTCTCGAAACGAAAGTAATAGTAGTAAAATATCTGGAAACTATCTTGTTCTTTTCCAACTTTTGTTCATAAAAATCAAACAGTTCCGAAATGGAACTGATAACTCAATATCTAATCACATTTAGCCGTATCTGGCGGCGATAAGTCCGCCGGTCAGCCATCAGGGAGCTCATAATTCCGGATGTTATAACGAAAAGGGGCAAGCAAGAACAACCGCCACGCCACTCTAATTCTTCCCGACCGATCTGCTCTCTCTCCCTTTCCACCCCCCTGATGCCATTTCGTCCCGTTTAATCCGACTCCCATTCTTTGCTAAATACCTTAACTTACTCCGCTTTCGCTAATAAAGAGAGATAAGATCATAAGCATATCTTGCGAAGCAAACGAACATTTCGAATGAGCCGACGAATAATGTCTTTGATTCGATTTTCAAGCAACTTCTTCTTCATTTCAATGGCCTATAATAAAACGATTAAAAATTCGGCAAGGCGATACACCAAAGGGTCATTAAGTTCAAGTTCCGCTTGCTAATTTAACTTTTCCTATAGTTGTTCTTGCTTAACGCTTAATTATAATAATAACAAGTATCAAAAGTACCAAAGTTATTTGTACTTTAATTATTTTATTATTACATTTTAGTATTTATATATAGTTTTATTTATTCAAAAATAAGTAATTATATATAAATTAAATCTCTGCATTTTACTTAAGTGGCTTTTTTTTAACGGAGTTATATATTTATAATTTAATGATTAATTATTATATTAATTATAATGAAACCCCATAAAATTTTCTTTCATATGATATATCACACTTATGAGTGACACTGAAGAATTCTCAAAAAAAAAAATTTATGTGAAAATTTTGCAATGTGTTAAAAACATTGATATGACAATGAAGAAAACATTAATGGCTTACCCTATAAGGGTTTTGCTTAAAAAAGATTTGGCAAATTAAATATGCAAAATAATTAATTAAAAGTAGGAGTTAAGCAACTAATAAATTGTTTGTTTGTTAACATACATTCTATTGAATTATACATTGTTCTGATGAATTTTATGACAAATTCTTTTATGAAATACTTGCAGCAAATACACTAAACTATTGTTGAATTATCTGTTTCATGTGTTTCAAAATAAACTACAATAATTTGTTGTAATGAATATAATTTTAAACATAAAATTAATTTATAAAATGAATTAATAAAGTACAATGTTTCTACTCGTAAAGCATAGAAACAAATTTAATCACATTATAAACAGGAATATATAAAGTTATAGAGAGAGACTGTAATTTGGTAAAAAGGAAAACAAAAAGGGGTAATCGCACAGTGGCGTGTAATTATTTGTCAGTATATGGCCACTACTATTTCATATAGTATATACACTTTTACATATGCGATTACAATCTACGGACGATGATAAATGGGCGTCAAATACTATCAATAAATTACGAATTACTTATTCATTAATAACGCGACATTACCATCAAAAATAAAAGGAAAAAAGAATTGAAAAAAAAAGGAAAAACTGAATAAATGAAAGAGTTGCGCGCATTAATGCACACGAAACGTGGAAAATGTGTTGGGAAACTTTGGCGGAGCCGAAAATAATACAGTGAAAGCAGTCAAAGAATCTCAAAACTGATAAGGGGCAAGTGAAGAGGAAGGGTTTAGGTGGAACAAGAAGAATGATCCATTAATCTGAAATCCAAAGTCTGTGTGGCGCCTCCGACACTGTCTAGAGGGTGAACAAAAGGCGGCGGCGGAGGCGCCGGGTGTCCCGCCGACTCACCGAAAACCGCCCTTCCCGGTGCTCCTCCGCGCGCACTATAGGTGTTTTCCAGGTTAAGGCCGTTAATAAAGTGGATTACATTTCGATGTTCTCAGTGCTCGCAACAGCAATTCATTGGGCAATCGGTAAATCCGCACATCGAATGCCTCGTTTCTCGTCCGGGGAGACGTATAATTTAAGGGCGCAAGTGTGCGTATGACGTACTAATAGTTTAATCTCGTGTGTCACAAGAGTTTCCACTGGCGTGCAACACCACCCCTCCGATTTACAATTACTGATATACAACTAGCGGGTGCTTTAAGCCCTTAAGAAGTGCACAAGGCGATGTCAAGAAGAAACCGCTGCATGTTCATTACTGTTATTAACCTATCAACGCCAGTGATTGTGTAACCTTCTTGCCTGTACCACATTTTCATACATTCTGTTTCTGCTGGCATGCAGTGCCGGCTATAAATTACGTTCTGCGGATCGAGATTTGACGACTTGAATGAATTATAAGCGAGCTATTTCAGGGCCTTTTCATTCTTTGAATTTTATTTATTTTTTGCTTATAAGCTATTTATAAATATATTTTTTTGTAAATTTTCAGTAATTTGTTCTTATTGTCGTATAAAATATACAGAATTATTCAAAAGGATACAAACAGTCGATTATTTCCAAGGATAAAATTGTTTAAAAAAATTCCAAGTGAAAGTTGCGAAGGTTGAAAGCTTAATTTTTATCTAATTATTAAAAGAAAAGCCAAAAACAAACTTAATTTTAAATAGAAATTTATATGTATTATAATTCAAAATTGAATTGTCGTTTAATTTCAAGTCGATTAAGTAAGGGAAACCAAAAATATTTCTTTTAAAGCAATTAAAAAAAATACAATATTAATAACATTTTTTCCCTCTGAATTGCAATCTTAGAAATAAGTAACTAATTTCATGATTTTCGTCAACCCCGATTAACAAAAAAAAAGCTGTTCAATGAAATAAACAAAAATGTAATTAATAAATATATTCATGGAAAATACTAAATTATTTATTAAAAAGCTACAAGCAATAACTTTTTATGCCTAATTTTAATAAGTAAAGTTTCGATTCTTGGAAAAGTTATTTTTGGATTGCTTTACTAAGTAATTCAAAGAAAACAATATTAACAACATACCTTTTACAATAATTGTTTAAAATATAAAATTTTCAAACTAAATAACTAAGTGAAATTAAAAAAAGGATGAAAAAAAAGTTAGGAATAGGATTGCCATAAAGACAGTCATTTAAAATAAAAAATAAAAAGCTTTAAAAACTCTCTGTAATACAACAAAGAGAAAAAACTAATTAGAAAAGCCGTAAATAAAACACACATATCTGTATTTTCATTACCTGCATGGTTTATTATCGCTAAAAACAATAGAGAGGTTATTATTACATTTATTAACGAAACCTATTTTCCTATCAACTACTTGCTTTAGTTTTTTTTTTTTTTTTGTAGCTAATTATTATCAAAACCTTAATCTTTTTTTATTAAAACTTTTTTATCTTTTAAAGAATAACGTACTTAATACATTTTGAATTTTGTTATCATCAGTATACCCATACCTTTAAAGCAGTAAAATAAAATAAAAAGCTAAATAAGTCATCCATTGTTTCAACTGGCACTACAAAGAAAATTGTAGAAAATGCACAAAAATGAAAAGCGTGATATAACTATGGCACAACTCTAAAGATGGCAATAAAGATCATGCATTACTAAATAGCTGGAATTATACCTAAAAAGCTCTCCGATGGAAGTCTTTCACAAATTCGGTCCGATTGTGGCTTATAGTTGATTTATCGACATGGTAATTGATTAAAACATTGTGCGGCGGCAATATACGTGCCGATAAAATTAGTACATGTGTTTGCATGGAGCTGCAGAGGCCCCCATTGCTGATTATTTATGCGCAGGGAATAGCGGAGCGAGCGGGCATTTAGTGGTGCCAGGATCGTGACCGGACTGCAGGACGACCCTACGCGTCTCCTTAGCGTAGGTCACGCACCAAACAACCGCCCTTGAACTACCTACAATCCTTTATGCGAATCTCTAATTGCTCATCATTAATTAATTCGCCTTTGCTTAAAGCATTATATAATTAAAAGCAATCCCTTAATGTTATTAGATTAATTTTTGTCTTTTTTTTTTAATTATTCTTTTAAAGCTTTTAAATCCGTAAGATACAGATGCAAAAGAATAAATTTAAATAAATAAATTAAAGGGCCATTTCTTAATCTTATTATATGTAAAGAAATAAAAATTCTTCCGAGGATAAGAAGCAGCAGCAGTAGCAGCAATAGTAGCTGAAGAAGAGGGGCATGCATTGTTGTAAGATCATAAAATACATCCCCGGAAAATCTAAGATTACATCCCGATGACGATAACCTCTTCTTGTGCGGAACGGAGCGCTGAGGATCCTGTCCATCATTAATCACGTGGCGATTGTGTGAAGATCGATTAGGGTGAAGGGCTCCTCTTTAGTGCGCGTTATTAATTATTTCCAGCATCAAAGAAAAGAATAAGGAGAAGCACAAAAAAAATGAAAAGCTCCTCTTTACCATTCTTTTTTCGGCATCCGATCTCAAGTAGGTGTAAATTACAATAAGGGATGATAAGCGAAGACGCTGCAGAAGCAGAAGATTTTGCAAGCGCCGGGCTAGTCTTATTGTTATTGGCCATCATGGCAAATTTTCATTATTCGCAATTATCAATTACGTCGAGCACTTTAATTTCCCGCGTCGGAATAAATCATTTTGAAAGACACAATCAAAATGTTTGAGTTTTGTCTTCTCCAAAGTTTTTTATTTTTTATTTTATTTGGGCAATAACGAATAATATTTTAATATTTTTGTTGTTATTAATTTTTAATAATGCCTAAAATAGTACTTAGATAATGTAAATTTGTTTTTTATTTTTTGTTAAAAAAGAACTTGTTAGAAAAGCAATAGGTTGAATTATTTTCATAATGAAAATTCAAGGAAAAATTCATAAATAATTATCTTAGCACTAATTAAAGTTCTAAAATATTTGCAAAACATTTTAACAATGAAGCAATTACTGATATTATACCTATTTTTACAAAAAAAAAAAGAAATGATTCGGAAACTTTTCCAAAATGAAAAAGAATTGAAACTTTTAAGTACAAATTCTGAGAAAAAAATTGTGTAAATTCAAAACAAAAAAAAACTGAATTTCTTTACTGCGCCACAAAAACGATTACACACTCGAGTCGAGTGCGAATTTTGGAAGTGGTCAAGGTTAACGTTTATAAAAAAAAATTACAGACAGGGATAGGTCCGGGTCGAATCGTATGACCGCAACATCCGCGGCGCGGCGAAATTCGGCGAGCGCGGGGGCGGGGACGGCCCCCTTTGGGCGCCCGAAAATACTGGACGTCCTTGACATTGAATTGAACGGAACGCAAATCGAAATCGGCGACAAAACGGCCCCGCGACTTAATTGTCTCTCTTCCCTCCCCGATCTCCCTTGCTCTAATTACGCTCACTACAGACAATACAAACTAATGATGGCCGCTTAAATCGATTAATACTATCATTAAATTATTGTTATTAGCACGTCTAGAGTGAAAAATCCAGCCGTGGAAGTTTTCGATTATCGCTTTCGCATTATTATTATATATTATACTGATATACAGTACCTAGATAGTTACAGAGACTTTTAGAATTCGCTCGAGGCGCGAATTTTTAAATCAAACATTAAACCAAAGTTATTATTCAATTCAATTCAGCGGCCCCAGCTAATTAGCTGCGCTTTTAATGACGAAGACTTCTTGGTTTGAGGATTTATGACTCGAATTGCGCTGCGTACGACAAGCAGACACACCTAAAATGTGCATAAAATATAATTGCGTTGAGCATTAATTATCTCTATGCTTTAGCAAGCTCCGCGATCTTTAAAATTTCTAACGCTTTGGATTCTTTTAGAGACAGTTTTGCAATGAAATTTTAAAATTTTATTAAATTTTATAAAAAGTTTTCTATTGTTTGTTTATACATTTTTTTTATTATATAAAAATGAGCTTACAGAGCTTATAGATTATATATTATTTGGAATAATATGATTGAACTATTATTGTAAAATGCGATTTTTATTTTATTTTTATTAATTTTAAACAATGAGTTGTTTGAAATTCAAAATTTTGTCGGGTTGCACTCGCAAAGTACATTGCGCAAATCATAGAAATCGGTGGAAAATTTTCATTTCGCTATAGAGGTTATTTTCGCGAGCATTATTTAAGTTTCATTTTATTTTTTATTTTTACTTTTTTCGACGGCGCGAATAAAGTCAAGAGCTGCGGACTAAAATCGCACCTTTTTGGGGCCCCGTCTCATCCGATTCAAACGAACGGTCACTTTCATTCAAGGCTGCATTTGTTTGGATTTTATTTTTACCCTTTACACTAGTCACTAGGCTAGACGACTATGACCTAAGACAACTTAAAAATTGCGGAATGGATCGCGCGTCATAAACAAACAAAATAAAAAATAAAATATAATGAGACTGCTTACTGAACGTAGAATCTACATTAAAAAAGACACCGACACCGAAGCATTTGCTTATTGAATAATTTTCTTTTTATTATATCTTTCTGTGTGTGTTTGCTTGTGTGTTTGCTTGTGTGTGTGTGTGTGTGTGTGTGTGTGTGTGTGTGTGTGTGTGTGTCCTACGACTGTCTGACTTTTTGCAAGTTCACGGACGTCTATCTGCATTTTTATTGTCTCTACCTTAATTGTTATAATGTCCAGCAACATTTAGAATGACTTAGTGGAGTTTTTTTATCGACTGTTTATTTATTTTTTTAATTTTTAAGTTTTGTAATAGCGCGTGCGCTTGTGGAAAGGTCAATTAATGGGAAATTCAGCATGTGCGGTTCGTTATCTCTGGTGGATTTTTCACAGATTGCGCCCTGATAACGTTTATTGCAAATACCGCGCCTGTCAAGAATTTCAATGTCTCGTCTAGTCGAATTAAAACGACGAGCGAATGTCAATTGTTAGTATGTTAGTATTAAATACTCGAATTTTAATTTTCTTCAAAGGGAAATTTCTATTGGAAATCGGGGGTGATTATCTGATATTTCAAATTTCCCGCCAGATTTAAAATCTTCTGGAATAAAAAGCTCTCATAGGACAATCAAAAACAAAAATTTGTGGCGCGAATTTTAAACTGCTCCATTTCAAAATGTTTTTGTTTAAAATTTCGAAAGCTTTTTAGCATCTTTTAAATAAAAACTGATAACTGGCAGATAACTGTTATCAAATTCCATAATAATGTAGTATTTTCCGACAAAATTAATTTAGTAACCAGAAAAAAAACCTTTTTAAACCAAACAAAACGTCAATTGATTAAAAATAAATAAATTATGATAGACTAATATTATAACAAAATATTTCACATTAAGAACACCTGAATAATTTGCTAGCGAAAACTTTAAATTGAAATGAAAACCGAATAAAACGCATAAGTGGAGAACACAAGTTTACTAGGACTTATTAAAATGAAACAATATTTTTATTTAAATGAATTTTGTCCTTCAGAGCTCCGCTTTTTCTTCGACACCCCACTATTGGGCGGCATTTCTTCATCGTACGAATTTTGCTCCTGCGCCTGGAAGCTAGAAGGACCCGTAGTAATGTCCGCCACAGGTGAAATCGTTCCCCAGTAGTACATATTGGGATTCTTCTCACTGCCCAAGTAATTGTTGAAGTTTCCAACGAGATCCTTATACCATTTATGCATTTTACCGAGCAATGGGTTCTCCCCAGTTGATTTCCTCGGACACGGAACAACAGAAATTTTGCTACCGTTAGAGTTTTTATCTAAAGGAGATGAATTAAGGCAGACATCAGTTACTACTTCGCACGCTTCTCTCCTTTTACATTTAACCCTTTTCACGTCAGATTTTTTGACACATACTGGCTGTTTATTCGGGCGTTTCCAAAGCAATTTCGAAAAGAAACCACCCTTTTCGCTGCAAGTGGAATCTCTACATGGAATTTTTTTTCGTTTCGAAAATCTAAATTTCACGCGTCTGCCATTGGTAGCACGGTCGCATTTTTTAGTGCTCACAGGGTTCTCAGAATTCCATTGAAAAAACTTCATTGATCAGCTATGCACATTATCTGTAGCATTTTATGCGGATTCGCAGATCGGTGATTACATTACACAAAATTGGCAATATGCAGATAGATGGATGGCAGAATGGGTGGTGTGTGTGTAGTAGAGGTAAATGACGAAAGTGCGGAGTTGTGAAACGATGCGTTCTGATTTACAACGGGATGATTAGGCGATGACATCGTGGGCACTAATAAAATTACGATGACGTTTAAATCCGGCTCATATAGATAAATTGTCTACTTAGTTGATCTGAATTATTAGGTCCGAACATATAACGATCATTCATTTATAAATTCATAATTAATATTGATTTGTAAGCCTGCTTAATATAAATCCATTTAATGTGTACAGCATCATCATATGCGAGCTCGAAACGTACGCACAGAAAATCTATTATTATTATTATTATTATTACTGCTGATGGTGCTGGTGGAGCAGAGGAACGCGCGAATCAATCAATCAATCTATAGTAAATCAAAATACATTAAGCTAATATGAAAATGTAGTGGACGGGCAGCCATTATTTACACCTACGAAGATAACAAATAGAGCCACACGTTAAATGACTTTAATTGCATATCCCTTATTAAGCAAATATAACGCTTCGACCATTAGCCTCTATTGAAATAGATAATTTTCTCTAGCCAGGAGCTGCAATTGGAACTTTATTCAAATATTTTCAAATCAATTCATCGGCTAATTTAAAATTTTATGTTTAGAGCGGTTAATATCTGTAGTTTTCTAGATAGATCCATAGATTTCTCATTAAAACCCTTGAAATTATGAAATTTTGTAATGAAATTAAATTATTTTCCTCTAGAAAATTTTGGAATCTCCAGAGGGATTGATTGAAACGATCCGTTAAAATATTTGTGAAAATGTAAAGAATACGTTGTTTTTCCAATTTAAAATTATAATCTTAAACATTTTTTTTAATACTAGGAAAAATTGTTTAACAAATTTAATTATTTTAATAGTTTTCAGCACATTTGCACTAAAATTTAAGCAAAAATAATTAATATCGGTTCACTATGTTAAAAGTGAGGACCTTGGAAAGATATCATAAAGTTTAACAATTTTGAAAATAAAAATATAAGCCGGAACCGTGGCTCAGTGGTCCGAACTCTCGGTTTCTATACCGAACGTCATGGGTTCGATCCCCACGGCCGG